>SEYY01007256.1:67500-147500 GCA_009176605.1 Armadillidium nasatum
AGTCTCTACATTTTATACTATATACACCCATGTTTTTTTCATCATTTGCAACGAGATGGTTATTAAATTTCTTTTTTATTGTGTGTGGAATTGATTCTATTAGAGTAACATTATTGTTAAAAAGTTTTTTTGTTATTGGGTCAATATTGAAAGGGACAATTAATTTATCCTTATTTTTGTAGTCTCTATTATTCATAGATCGGATCACAACCATTATATAGATGCCAAAACCATAAATTTGTGTATTCCTTGCTCTGCCACAAATAATAGAAAGTTTTTGGAATCATTTTTAATTAAAAATGTACCTAATATTAACAGGGTTAAGGGAGATTTTCCAATTGACAATTTATTAAATAGCATTTTAAAAAATAATACATATTATAAAAATATACTTAAGAACATAAAATTATTAGTAGGTATCTTTCTTCACATATTTAATAAACCAACTAAATATATCTCTATTTTAAATACATTTGTTTTTCTACAGTTTTCTTTCGATTCCCTTGAATAAGGACTCCCGGATGTGGAGTCGAAAGCTCGGGTTTTTTAATAGAAATAATGTTTTCCTTCGGTTTTAGTTCTTGTTACTCTCGTTTTAATTCTTCTACTTTTTAGTATTTTATTCATTATCATTTTATGATCTAAATTTTGAAAAAAAGATTCGTGTCTAAATCAGGGTTAATTACTTCGTAAATATTTATATAGTGGTGTATTAATAACTTTATATCTAATATATATATATATATATATATATATATATATATATATATATATATATATATATATAATATATATTTATATTTATATTATTATATATATATTATATATATTTTATATTATATATATATATATATATATATATATATATATATATATATATATATATATATATATATATATATATATATATATATATATATATATATATATATATATATATATATATATATATATATATATATCGGCCTTTAACGACAGGTATTTGTTATTTTCCTAACTTCGATGGAAATTAGTAGGCCTCCGGCCTTCTTCCACCAGGGGAATATATATATATATATATATATATATATATATATATATATATATATATATATATATATATATATATATATATATATATATATATATATATATATATATATATATATATATGAGTGGGCGTGTGTGTGTGTTGTGTGTGTATGTATGTGTACAGTGTGTCCTATTATAATTTGTATTTGCATTTGTCCTTGGTATAATTTGCACAAACTGAGGGGTTGCTTCCCAGACCCACACAAGTAAAATTTATTCTATACACCTATGTCCGGAAATACATGGTGATGAGTTATGCTTGGGTTAGGGTACCCCTAGAGCAAGTCGTTACAAAATAAGGTGTAATAAACCAGTCCGCAAATACAGTTGTTGTCGATCATTAGAATTGTACCTAGCAGTTATGTAGAATCTCTCAAGGAAGAAGACGCTCAAGGTATATTGGTATCATGTCTTAGGTATTTAAATACACCCGTATCACTACATTGATATTTCAGTAATGATGTTTTTGATATAATTACTTGCATTGTCATAATGATACACATTTTCCATAGTGTCTGTTGTGTTCTTTAGATCAAATAAGCATTCGACAAAAACTCTCCATTTGGTGACTTTTTCCTTTCCAGAACTGGCGACGTGTGCTACATTGCTTTTTCATGTTCTCTGTCGGGAGTCTTGTACAACATTTCAGTTCATCGTGGGTTTCAATCATGACGGAATACTCCTATTATGATCATGTAGAAATTATCTGCATGTACAACCGTGCTAATGATAGTGTGTGCAAGGCTGCACATCTGTATCTGTGAAGCTTCCCTGACAGACGGTTGTCGATCATCGAATATTTACCGCAGCAATTCCGACTAGTCGCAAAAACAGGATGAGGGGATTAACAAAATGTCGACGCGGTAGACCTAGAGTAGCTCGCATGACCGACACGGAAATCCAGCATTCGAGAATTGGTTGCAACATTTCCTGTAAGCCGAAACGCCACTGTGAGCTGAGGAAAATCCAAAGAGTATGATAGAGGCTAGGCACTCGTAGCGTTCCGAATCAACGTGTAGGCCGGTATGTTAAAGACTATCTGGCAGAGTATTTTGTTTTACTACGTCTTACAGGAAATATCAATAGAAAATTTCATGTCATTTTTTTTTAAACCATCACTCATGGGCAGAGTCCTTTTCGAGAAGGGGGTATAATCATATCATAGAATAAAAGAAAACCCACCCAACCCCAAGCCTAACGTAGATCCCTAAGGTGGGCGCAGATAGAAGATTTAAAGAGAGGAAGGCTAAAAGCAGCAGGAAAAACAGAAGAATGTATAGAGTTCTACAGATCAGAGGTGGCTGGAAAGAAGTAGGCACCACAACGTGCAAGCCTAGAGTTCGCAATATTAACACAAAGTTAATGCGCAACCTCTCGTGCTGCAAGGGCGACACAATGAAGGTGGAATGCGATAGGTCAACTCTTTCGAGCACCTGCCATTGAAGTACCTATATAAAAGAGAGAGTACATCAACGACACGTCGCAGAGAAAGAGTGTCAAGGGAGTTTGAAAGTAGGGGACAGTTTATTAGTCTTTTAGCCTTAGATTCAACCCTGTTCAAAAGAAGGATGGAACCTGAACCACCCCAAATGTGAGAACAGTACTCCATGCAATTAAGGATAAGATCCTTATATAATTGGAGTAAATGTTCAGAAGAAAAAAAAAATCCCATAATCTGAACAGAACACCCAGTTATATATATATATATATATATATATATATATATATATATATATATATATATATATATATATATATATATATATATATATATATATATATATATATATATATATATATATTTAAATTAGCAATTAATATGAATTTAAATTAATA
Source organism: Armadillidium nasatum (assembly GCA_009176605.1). NCBI lineage: Eukaryota > Metazoa > Arthropoda > Malacostraca > Isopoda > Armadillidiidae > Armadillidium > Armadillidium nasatum. The sequence goes on from SEYY01007256.1 coordinate 70,408, forward strand.
TTCGGCAATTTACCGGGATATCCGAGTCCAACGTCACGTCGCATAGAAAGAGGGTCAAGGGAGTTTGAGAGTAAGGGACAGTTTGTTAGTCTTTTAGCCTTAAACTCAACCCTAACCAAAAGAAAGGTGAAACCAGAACCACTCCAAATGTGAGAACAATACTCCATGCAAAAGCAGATAAGACCCTTATATAATTAGAGTAACTGTTCAGAAGAAAAAAATTCCCACAATCTTAACAGAACCCCTAGCTTTTTTCAACTTAGCAACCGTTGTGAATTGAGGTTTTCAAAATAATTTGTTGCCTTCTTAAGACCAAAAATATTTATTCTTCATCCTTCTAGCACTGAAGAAAAGTATTAGTATTAATGCATAGAGAGTAGAGTTGAACGAGGATAAGCGCCAGCTCGGAAACACACTCCCTCAAAACACGTGGAGGAATGCCATCCGGGCCACTAGGCTTCCTTATGTTCATAGATTTTAGGATCCCATAGACCTGATCATATTAAATCATAGACACAGACATGGGACACCTAAGTGAAGAAGAAGTAGGATGAGGAGTAGTCGGAATCATCTAGGGTGTAATTAGGTGGAAAGAGGAGGCCGAAGAGATTGGCTTTTTCACTAGGAGTGATAGCTACAGATTCATCAGATCGAATAAGTGGAGGAAAGGAAGATTTGCAAAAGTTATTGGAGATATTTTTGGCAAGATGCCAGATATTTTTATCAGTAGGAGAACCAAGGAGATCAGCGCACTTTTTTTTTTGGTGAAAGCACTCTTGGCCTGTTGAAGTTATCCCTGCAGCGATTCCGAGCTGAATAAAAATTAGAACGAGTGATAGGAGAATAGCAGTTTTTCCACGCTCAATACTCACTGTTTCTCACCTGAATGGCAAGAGAGCCATCACCATCAAACCATGAATTTTGGAGAGAGAGAGAGAGAGAGAGAGAGAGAGAGAGAGAGAGAGAGAGAGAGAGAGAGAGAGAGAGAGAGAAATTTTTATAGTTTAAGAGGGAATGAACCTGCTAATCTCATCAGATATTGAGGCTCCCCCATTTTCGGCGGACACCGAAGCATCCCCAGTGTCAGTTGAAGCAGGATTCATTCCAAAGATAGTTGGCGAAGAAACGACGCAATACCCTCCAATTAGCCCCATCAAAGTGCCAGAAAGTACGTTTAGGGCAGGGTGAAGCTGCTGGAGAGAAAGTGTTATACTTAAGAGCCTACAAGATTGTGGTCAGTTACCAATACGAGAGAAAATTGTGTAATTATAACCAGAAGGAGTAGTGGTGAAGCACAAGTCACTTGCGTCTAAGAATCGGTTATGACGAATCTGGGATGCGTGTAGGTTCCGTAATTTGCTCCAGATCTTTAAGAATACTGATTGATTTAGCCTCCTTCCCCACCTGCATCAGTATGAGAAGAGCACAACCACTCAATGTAGTGTCCGCTGAAATCCCCTAAATTTGGAAGAGAAGATGTATCAGTCTCGTAAAAGGTAGTGAGATATTTCAAAACGAACCGGAAAATCTGTACCATTATTGAAACAGTAGCAGAAACATAAGATAATGGTAGTAGTATGAAAAAAGATTTTAAGCCATAAAACATCGAAAATTAGGACAAAGATTTCCGAGACCTGTTACTGGAGTTTTAATGTTTATACAGGAACAGACCCCACCCTTAAGGCCAAAGTTGTAAAATTTATAGTTAGAAATATTTAGATTACCAGAAACGGAGTCCCTTGATAATTGGGTCTCAGACAGAAGTAGAATGTTTGGATGAGAGGAAGAAAGATGAATGCTCAACATATGCGAAATTAGCACGTAAACCACTGACGTTAGCAAAGTCAATAGAAAACTCACGCCTGCGCCTACCCCGACCCTCATGACCCCAAACACGCGGACTTGTCATTCAGAATAACAATCACAAACATAATTCACACTCAAACAACAATAAAATAATTAAAATAATAATTACCAAAACAGATAAACTTTTAAAAATAATTTATTGAAATCAATAAAAACTAAGAAAAAGTACGATAAAACAAATTAACAGTATACTATAAACTAACTGAACTCTATGAAACCCCCCAAAAATAGCACTAACCTAAATACTACCAATAATTAATTAACTAAAAACTAAAACGTTAAAAGAAAAAATTAAAGCGAAACACTTATTGAAAACAGCAAACTTTGTTACAGTTGTTACAACTTCGATTAAAATAAATAAAAAAGGAGAGCACTTAAAAAACACAGACACACTTAATAATAATAATAATAAATAAGTATACAAACATAAAACATAAAATCAACCCATTAGCACTAAAATCAATCATAACTCTAATACACGGATTCTCGATCTGCTGTAAAATGTACCCCTGGCAACAAGAGCGTCCTTGGGGTTTATGAATGATGGGGCTTCAGCACACTTATATAATATAGTGCGTGTACCCCTCACGGGCTTTGAATCCAAGTAACTGGGTAGGTATGGGCAAACCTGAGTCACAACCGTGAAGATGTTTCTGTCCACGTCTGTACAACCAACCTATTCGCAACAATTCTGGGGTTTAAGAAAATGTGCGACAATCCATGGTCATATGAATACCTCTGAGTATCGACTCTGATGAAGAATATATTGAACATTTGCTACTTATTCGCAGTTATGGAACTTTCGTTGATGCTTTTATTGTTGACATTGTAAATGTATGTCGTTGGTGTAAAGTATCTTATCTCTGTGTTTGTTATTTCCTATCATCTTTCGCTTATAACTCTTTACTCTCGCAATTCTGACATATGTCAATGGAGTAATTTTTTTTTTTGCTTGTGTCGGTTTGGGAAACCCACACCTTCAGTTTGTAAATTTTTTCTGGGACACCCTATATATATATATATATATATATATATATATATATATATATATATATATATATATATATATATATATATATATATATATATATATATATATATATATATATATATATATATATATATATATATATATATCGTCGTCGTCTTCCCCCAGGAAGGACTTTCGTCCTGTCAGTGGGATCTTTCGAGGAAGATCCTTGGGTTTCAAGGGCCCACGGCGGATACCGCTGGCTGGGCCAGGCCTATCGCGGATGCCGGAGATTATTCCCATCAGTGGCAAGAGCACTCCACTGATGTACTCGTTTAACGACTGAGTCATTCGGAGCTAAGCGCAAGGAGAAACAGCTCACATTTATATATATATATATATATATATATATATATATATATATATATATATATATATATATATATATATATATATATATATATATATATATATATATCACCACCGCTCACGGGCAAGAGCCCAATTTAAGGAGGGGCTTTAAACCATTAAAAAAACGAAACAACCCTATAAGTCCCACCTTAACGCAAATTTCGTAGGTGAACAGAGACGTAGGCTTTAAAGTAATTGGGATTAAATTCGGCAGGAGACACAGAAGATGGGAGAGAATTTCACAAATCAGAGGTGGCTGGAAAGAAGGAGGCATCACAGCGGACAAACTTGGAGTAACCTATGTTCACACAAAATTTATGTGCAGATAATGCACCCTTTGTGCTACGAGGCCGCCGAAAAAGCGGAGGTATACGAGTGGACAGTTCCCTCGAGCATTTGCCTCTATAGTACCCATAGAAAAGAGACAAGGCACCAACGTCACGTCGCAAAGATAAAGGGTCAAGCGAATTAGAAAGAGTGTGACAATTTATAAGTCTTTTAGCCTTTGACTGAACTCTATCCAAAAGACGGGTGAAACCTGAACAGTCCCAGATATGAGAGCAGTACTCCATACAAGGGCGGATAAAACTCCTTGCATAATTGAAGTAACTGTGAAGAAGTGAAAAATTCTCGCAGTATAAACAGAACTCCCAGTTTCTTTGAGGCAGCCCTAGCAACCATTATGAAGTGAGGTTTCCAGTATATATATATATATATATATATATATATATATATATATATATATATATATATATATATATATATATATATATATATATATATATATATATATATATATATATATATATATATATATATATATATATATATATATATATATATATAATATATATATATATATATATATATATATATATATATATATATATATATATATATATATATATATATATATATATATATATATACCTCTGGTTTGCAAAGGTCAGAGGCCTGCCAATTTCCACCAGAGTTGGGGAAAAAGTCGAAAATCTGGTCAACATTGGCCGAAATAATCCGATACAAAGCGTTTAAAAGTGAGCAAGTCAAAGGAAGTTGGGAAAACAGATAAAAGGAGTGAGTTCCAAACTTTACCAGTAGAGTACATGTAAGATTGAGCATACCGCATAAGTCTAGGATCGGAGAGTTGGACAGAGAAAGGGTGAGATTTAGACTAAATAGAAAGTCAAGTCGCAAGAGCCATTCTCAATGGAGGAGGTATGCGACGTTAGATTTCAGAAGAGCAGTTTTTTTTAATAGCGATAGTACAGAGAAAGGGACGCAACAATACGACGGGTAGAAAGGATTGGAGAGGTTTAGTAAGAGCAAAAGATTTTATAAGACGAAAAGCCCTAGACTCCACCTTTTCGGGAAAAGTTGTAAGTGTGGAACCTCTCCAAAATTTTCGTGGCGTACTCCATACAGAGACGAACAACACCCTTATAAAGAGCAAACAACTGGGGTGGCGTAAAAGAATAATATATATATATATATATATATATATATATATATATATATATATATATATATATATATATATATATATATATATATTATATATATATATATATATATATATATATATATATATAATATATATATATTTACATAAAACAGAGATATTTATTAATTTTAATGCATTCTTCAAATATATATATATATTATATATATATATATATATATATATATATATATATATATATATATATATATATATATATATATATCTGGGTGGGCAAAGACGGGAGGCTTACTAAATAACCACCAGAGTTAGGGAACAAGTCAGAAATCAAGACAATTTAAAAGGCCGATCAGTCTCGATACACGGAGTTTAAAGATGTGTAAATCATAGGAAGTTGGGAAAATAGATGAAGCGAGGGTGTTCTAGACTTTACAAGTAGAATACATGTAAGATTGAGCATAGCGGTTACGTCTGGGGTCGGAGAGTTGGTTGAGAAAGGATGAGAGTGTGCAGAAAGGCGTATAGCACGAGCCCTTCTCAATGAAGGAGGTATGAGACAGGAGAGTTCAGAAGAGCAGTGTCCTTTGTAATAGCGATAGTACAGAGAGAGTGACGCAATAGTTCTACGAGCAGAAAGAGACTGGAGAGAATTAGTTAGAGCAGAAGAGTTGATAAGACGAAAAGTCCTAGACTCCGCCCTTTTAAGGAAAGCTGTATGAGTGGAACCACCCCAGATATGTGATGCATACTTCATATATATATAATAATATATATATATATATATATTATATATATATATATATATATATATATATATATATATATATATATATATATATATATATATATATATATATATATATATATATATATATATATATATATATATATATATATATATATATATATATATATATATATATATATATATATATATATATTATTATTAAGGTTTTTTCAACATTACATATATTCATTACAAACAAACTAAACCAATCTAACTCAAACTCTCAGAAACACTACAGTAAGACCATATATAAAAAATATTTGCTGGATTTTTTTTTTTTTTTTTATCACTAGATAAAAGTTGCCGCCAAAATAGTTTTGATAATATTAAAAAAAAAAGTTAGTGTTTATAATTATATTTTGTCCATATTATTTTGGTTCTTAGTTTTTTTTCTGGGGATACATATGAAAAAACTGTCTGTTGGTGATAAATTTTAAGACAAGGTCTTCCTGCAGTCTGAAAAAAATTTGGGTCAGGTCTGACAAAAAAAAAAAAAAAAATTAATATAAAAATGGAGGGGGAATTTGGAGAAATTCTGGACCTTTCACACCCCTTCTTTACTTCGATGTGGTCTTGTCCTTTGTCTTCTCAGCCTCTTTCAGATAATTATTTTAGTTAGCTTTGTAATGAAAAAGGGTATTAGTTTAGAATATATTAAATAATATGGAATAATAATATATTATAGTGAAATAAAATGTAAATATAAAGAATGTAAAGTGGAATAAAATGGAATAAATAAATGTTGGGTAAAATGGAAATTTAGAAATTTGTAAAACTGATGTACATGACTTGAAAAGGATATCGTTACTCTTATATTAGAAAGATGTGAGGAGGTGTGAGGAATGTTGGATGAAGGGTTCCACCCTCCATTGTGGATCCTTGTCCCCAAAATGGGTTAGGAAATAGCGTGAGGCTAGAAAGTACTCGATCTCAACTGAAGCGAAAAACCATAGACGGATTCGGGTGTTGCTGACTCTTGCTGATACATCGGGACTGATAAGTACGTCCCGACATTCTGGCCCTCTTTCTCGCCCTCCATATATATATATATATATATATATATATATATATATATATATATATATATATATATATATATATATATATATATATATATATATATATATATATATATATATATATATATATATATATATATATATATATATATATATATATATATATATATATATATATATATATATATATATATATATATATATATATATATATATATATATATATATATATATATATATATATATATATATATATATATTATATATATATATATATATATATATATATATATATATATATATATATATATATATATATATATATATATATATATATATATATATATATATATATGATATATTAGATATGTTGCTGAGTGAAATGATAGTAGTTATTTACTGAAAAACAATATGATATTATTATTGATAGTTGGGAAATAAAAAAAAAATTATTAGTTAGAATATATATATATATATATATATATATATATATATATATATATATATATATATATATATTATATATATTATATATAATATATAAATATATATATATAGGCTCATAGGGGGAGCACGTAGCACCGTCTGAAGCTATGAAAGTATCCCCCACCGGGCATAGCCAGCGGAGCTATACGATGGGATAGAACATTCTGTTTCATTCTGTTTCCCTTTGGTTCGTTCCTTTTCTTTATACGTTTCATCTTCTCAGAAGAAATCTAGTGTACACTAGTCTCAAATTGCAGTAACTATGCTTCCATTCTCTCTCTCTCTCTCTCTCTCTCTCTCTCTCTCTCTCTCTCTCTCTCTCTCTCTCTCTCTCTCTCTCTCTCTCTCTCTCTCTCTCTCTCTCTCTCTCTCTCTCTCTCTCTCTCTCTCTCTTCACACGTTTCCTGCAAATTTACAAGCACTTACTCATACATTACCTTTCAAAAAGAAAATGAAATGGCGAAACATTAGGCTGCATCCAAACAATGCCCCTCATCCACCCCTTACCCCATTATCATTTGGGAGCTGATGCTCCCGATGATGGGGATAATGCCGCCAAGACCTTGCTCCCGGCTTACCCTGGTGCACGGTCTTCTTTTTCATTAATTTCTGCAACATTTGCAGTCTTTTGTCAAATTTCACCTTCGTCGAACACCACATCTTTTTTTTTCTAGAACTAATATTTTGGTTCTTAACTCAAACTCAGGTGTATGAGGTGCACTGATAGCAAACCTTACCCTCCTAACTCCTATTGTATCTATCCTCAATATTCAACCAAAGGCGGATGTTGCGCACATGTGCGCAACGATATTGTTTGTTTTTCGTATCATATAGAAACATTTTCATCTAATAGTTGCTTTCGAATGAATCAATCCTTCATGGTATTATTATGGTTTGTAGGGACTTTTTCAAAAAATTTTGGAAAAAAATCCTTAAAAATCATGAAAACACCATAGAGTGATTCAATCAAAAACAACCATTAGATGAAAATGTTTCTATATCATTCTCCTAAGTTTTCTGGAAAAAAAAAAATGAGAAAAAATTGTTGAGCAAATTTTGAATTTTTTTCATTTGAATATATATTTATATATATATATTCAACTTCAAAAAGATGTTAGAAGGGTATTCTTGGATCAATCTTTCTTGCATTATTTTATTGGGACAGAGAAACATGACTAATTTCAATGTTTCAAAAACTAGTTATTTCATCTACCTACTCACTGTAGTCTTCCTTCCTCCCCTTAACTATAACACTTGCATAACTTTATATTCTTCGAGCTTCATGTCCTCTTTTTTACTTTCTTTCTTTCTTTTTTTCTTTAAACATTGTATCATGATTCTAGGAGGTCAGAATTCTTCACTCTTCTAGGTTGATATATGCATATACCGGCATTCTCTGTCCATGCAAGAGGTATACATCTCCCATTACAGGCATTTCCACACACAACTCTCATTGAAAGCTTTCCCTCTCTCAATGATACTCTCCAATCTTTTTCTTGCAACCTAATTTTTGAATAACTCTCCTTATACTATAGTGTTCATCTAATGTACGATGCTCTTCTGAACTTTTAAGTAGTATATTCCTTCTCCTTCCTTTTGTGAAATGCCTTTACACAATCTCATCATTTCTTTGTCAAGGTTTTTGACCACAAAGTTTCAACTTCTCTACTAATTCCTTCATGTACTGCACAGACAAAATTGAACAAAAACTCCCTTTTATTTTTATCGCGACATTTTTAAAAACCGTATTTCAGGTGATGTCGGAACTGTATTTAGTAGACAATTTGATTACTTCCCCCGACTTTGGTGAATCTCTGGTGAGCTGTTACTTAGTATCCCTCAGAGGTATTATATATATATATATATATATATATATATATATATATATATATATATATATATATATATATATATATATATATATATATATATATATATATATATATATATATATATATATATATATAATTAAATAATAAAAAAAAAAAAAAAAAAAAAAAAAAAAAAAAAAAAAAAAAAAAAAAAAAGAAAAGATAAAAAATAAAAATCAATTTCATATTTAGCAGCAAAATTTCAATTAAACTGTTAATTAACTTTTTATTCTTATTCATATTTTCTTTGCCATTTATTTCTAAGTAAAATAAAAGTTCCTTTGTATTCAGCAGGAAAATATCTATTAATTAATGCACCAATAATTTTCAAGCTATTCACAGAAACCCACTCACTATATATATATATATATATATATATATATATATATATATATATATATATATATATATATATATATATATATATATATATATATATATATATATATATATATATTCACCTCTGGTGGGCAAAGGCCAGAGGCCTACTAAAATTCCACCAGAGTTATTGGGAAAGACGGGAAGCCATAAGGTCAAATTAAAGGACGACGTTTGAAGGTGTGTAAGTCATAGGAAGTTGGAAAAATAGAAGAAGGGAGTGTGTTCCAGACTTGACCAGTAGAGTACATGTAGGACAGAGCATAGCGGTTAAGTCTGGGGTCAGAGAGTTGGACAGAGAAAGGATGAGACTGTGTAGAAAGTCGAGTCCCACGAGCCCTTCTCAGTGGAGGAGGTATGCGACGAGAGAGTTCAGAAGAGCAGTGTCCATTGTAATAGCGATAGTATAGAGTTAGTGACGAAACAATTCGACGGGCAGAAAGAGATTGGAGAGAATCAGTGAGAGCAGGAGAGTTGATAAGAGGAAAAGCCCTAGACTCCACCTTTTCCACCTTATATATATATATATATATATATATATATATATATATATATATATATATATATATATATATATATATATATATATATATATATATATATATATATATATATATCTCCCCCATAGCAACATGAGTGATATTACTGACACAAGATCAGTAATATTTAATTTCTTTTCGGTCGTTGAAGTTCAAAGTCAAGAATCGGATAAATATATATTTATTTTTTTTATTTATTTTATTTTATTTTTTTTAAAAATTAAAAAAAAAAAAAAAAAAAAAAAAATTTAAAGTAAAAAAAAAAAAAAAAAATTGAAAGCTAAAAATTTTTTTTTTTTTTTTTTTTTTTTTTTTTTTTTTTTTTTTTATATATATATATATATATATATATATATATATATATATATATATATATATATATATATATATATATATATATATATATATATATATATATATATATATATATATATATATATATATATATATATATATATATATATTACCATACCACTACTTACGAGAAGGGTCCATTTCAATGAGGGAACAGTAATATAATATATAAAGAAAACCCCAACCCAAGCCTGAGCTTAACGCAAATATCTCAGGTGGGGGGTGGGGGTTAAAAGGAGGCCTTGAAGAGAGGAAGAATAAATGCAGGAGGAAAAGAAGATGATGGCAGATAGTTCCACAGAACAGATGTGGTTGGAAGAAAGAGACACCACAAAAAACCAGCCTTGGGTTTCCAATATTTACATAAAGTTCATGATTGCTGCGAGGGCGACGGAATGGTGGTGGAATGCGAAAGATCTAGTCCCTCAAGTGACTGTTGTTGTATTACCTATTGTAAATAAATTGTGGGTCAAGAAAGTTTGAAAAAAAGAAGATAATTTATTAGTCTTTTAACCTTTTAATACTTTAGTTAGATAGGAAGTATGTCACCAGTATACCTCAAGTATTCAAAGTCATTCTGATGATCTTAAAGAAGGGAATATATCAAAATCAAAATCCGTCCCCAGGAAAGATTATCCCTGTCAGCAGGTTCATTCGAAGTTAAACCAAGGGTTTCACTGGTCGACGGCAAACATCCGCTGGCTGGCCAGGTCTATCACAGATGTAGACTTTGATTCCACCTGCAGTAAGAATTCCGCTGATGTACTTATTGGGCATAAGTGGATTGGACAAAACGCAGGAGAGAACTACCCAAGTTTCTCTACTCCAACCAGGTCTCGAACCCTGGACCTTTCCCTTACAAGGCGAGTGCTCGATCGTCTGAGCTACGGAGCAGCTTAAAAATAGTATAAAAAAAAGACTTAACCTCTCTGTGATCCCAATAAGTACACTTCTTCCTCGGGTATTCGAATCCTGGATCTAGTGCATACAAAACCGACACCCTAACCATATGACTACGACATTATATATATATATATATATATATATATATATATATATATATATATATATATATATATATATATATATATATATATATATATATATATATATATATATATATATATATATAGTGGGTTAAAAATAAATGTGATCAATTTAGTAAATAAAAAGCAAAAACAAGTAGCAAAAAATGATCTTGAAAAGTTGAAAGTAGCTAATATTCTTTAACTTTTTATTGGTATTATATATATATATATATATATATATATATATATATATATATATATATATATATATATATATATATATATATATATATATATATATATATATATATATATATATATATATATATATATATATATATATATATATATTATATATATATATATATATATATATATATATATATATATATATATATATATATATATATATATATATATATATATAATCTGGGCATTAACTCGTTGATCCGCTAATCGTTAATTAGCGTCGTAAAATTTTTTTTTAACGACTAACGTTTTCGTTAATAAAAAAAAAAAAAATCCATAACGCTTTTACATTTTCTTGTTGTCAACGCAAGTCCGTTAATCAAAAATCTTTTTAAAAATAATTAAAGATTTTTTGGTCATGTATATTGGGCAGAAAACTTTAGTTCTAAACGATGTCTGGATAATTCAAAACTATTATCCGCTATTATTATTATTATTATTATTATTATTATTATTATTATTATTATTATTATTATTATTATTATTATTATTATTATTATTATTATTATTATTATTATTATAGTTACACAACGTAAGCCTATCAGAAACCAATGTCAACCTTTTAACTTGTTAATGTTCACCGCACAATTTTAATGTTTTTAGGTGAATAAAATTGTCCAACCACCCATCAAAACAAAATATCCTATAAATTTTAAATATAATGTTGATGATAAATAGATATTTGAATAATATACCATAATGTATATACCATTTTATTTAATTCATGTGACAAAAATCGATATAGATATAAGTTTGATTGAAAATTTTCACAAAGTTATTTATTTACATTAGAAAATATGGGACTTTACTCCCAACAATTTCTGGGACGGTTTTTTAGTAGCGATGGGACGACACCAAAAAAAAATTTCCGATTTCGATGCCGATGCCGATGCCAATTCCCTCACTACTGTGAAAGAATAAGAATATCCTCTTTTTAAAAACCTGTAATAATATTCAGTTTTTATGTTAGACACAATTCCATGTAATAAAGTTTACTGAAATACATTACATACCCTAATTCAAACACTTCCTTTCCATTTAGCTACATTTTATAAAACTATAATTATAATTCATTTTAATATTGTAAAGTACTGTTAAAAATCAAATGAGGAAACAGTAATAAAACAGTAAAGACTAAAATTTTATTTTATTGAAACAAAGTAAAAGAGTAACATGTTTCAATTTTAAAAAAAAAAAACTGAAAATTTATGACCAATTATTTACCACAATACACAACTGAAAGCCAAATTTTGAAAATATTATATATTCTCCTTGTACTCATAATAAAAATTGAATACCCTCAAATTAATATATATATATATATATATATATATATATATATATATATATATATATATATATATATATATATATATAATATATATATATATATATATATATATATATATATATATATATATATATATATATATATATATATATATATATATATATATATATATATATATGTGCAATTTTCAAAATCCGAACAACGAATATCCAGTTTTTAATTAATATCCGGATAAATATATATATATATATATATATATATATATATATATATATATATATATATATATATATATATATATATATATATATATATATATATATATATATATATATATATATATATATGTTACCTCACAAAAAATTTTAAAAAAGCACGCAAACATTTCCAAGGTAAGTGAGAAAAAAAAAATGGTTAAAGGAAAATATTTCAATTTATCACCTTTTATAGATTAAAGATTACATTCTTCAAATGTTTTCCCGTTAATGTCTATTAACCTTTGGAGTCAATTTTTTAAGGTTGCCATGTCTCGACGCCCTATTACGGATGCAACAGTGAAGATTTCTTGCTGAATAGCAACCTTTAAGGATTCAAAAGTTTGTGGTCGATGAGTATACCCATTTTCAATCCCACAGAAAAAAAAAATCCCAATTGGTGAGGTCAGGAGATTGGACCAACCACGCAGTGAAATCAACCGTTCCTGAAACATTTCGTTCAACACTTACAATGATCTTCGAGTTGTGTTCGGTAGCTACATCTTGCTGAAACCACACGCTGCGTTCTTTAAATTTCAGTTTTTGATCATATATATGTAACGGTCAGAGGTTACGGTAACAATCACACAACACTCTTCAAAGAAATAAATAAATAGCTTCAGCAACTGCGCACCTCATAGTTACTATTTGGAATGCAAATGTCTTTCGTGTAGCATGCGAGGTTTGTTTTTAGATCAATAACGAAAATTTTGTTTGCTTATACAGCCACTCAAAATAAAATGACCGTCAGTGCACAAGAGGACAATATCTTCTGGTACATGCTGCAGATTGTTTCTGTAGACAACCAATCTCTAACATTGGGTTCTTGGACAATCATCATTTTGCATGGATAGAAATGAAGGATCTGTTTAAGATTTACCTTGCCGTTTTGAAAGAAATCACAACAGCTAAAGCATACTTTCGTGCTGAACGTCTCGTAGACTGCACAACAGATTGCCTCAATTTGTCATTATTTTCAAGCTGAACCTGTTGCCCTGAAGTTCTCAACCAAATGCAAAATGGTCTTCAGATCTAGAACGTTTTGGTCCCATTAAATACCGAAAAGTCTTCGAAAGGCTCTCTGCGTGGCGATCACGGAACGGTTTATTGTGGAAAACGTTTAAATATATCATTTAAATCCAATGCGTTGTTGTTAGATGAATCAACTTATAAAAAACTAATTATTTGAAAAATATTTTGAGTGAACGTAAAGATTTAATTAAAAAGTTTATTGCATATTAATTAAATACTTCTCGGTTTATTTTTACTATAAATACCCAAGTATGTTCCTCTTCAACCCTATATTTTGAAACAGAAATAGTGTTACCTATAAATTATCTTCATGGTTAGGGAGTGAATTAAAATGCTTTGTTGGTAACATCTCAAAACCACATTTAAAAATTTAGAAAATTTTATTGCAAAAATAACAAATGGAGACATTAATAATAAAAACTTAGTGAGTTACGATTGGGTGGAAAATGTATTAATTAAAATAAGTTTGGTAGAATAGCTGTGTTGAAAGTTTCTCTATTTATTTAGAAAAAGTAAAGAAACGGTGTGGTGGAAAGCTTTCATATTCAGCAAATGCTTCCCTTGCTGCATATCCTAGTGAGGAACAATGAACGGAAGCTCTTCTTTTAGTTTTTTTCTTATTCGTTCTGCTATGAAGTATTTGCAGAGCATTTCTACCGAACTCTTTTATGATACACTTCTTCGTCTTGAGCTCTTCGATACTTCTCGATCTTCTTCTACTGCAAATCCTTTTGCATATGTTTCTCACCTTTGCCAGTATTTTTCTTCTTAAGAAAATTTACAAAAACAAAGGAACCTTTACCTAAACAAGAGTAGTATAATAACTTATATCTGAATAATGCAACTTATTACGTTTTGATCTGAAAGATACTCTAATTAGTTTAAATGAAAACAGTAATCTTGGACTTACAATATAAATTTTTTCCAAAGATTGTAGTCTTTGATGAGTTCTGAATTATATATTAATAATTAGAACTTAGTAGAGGTATATTTTGAGTAGAAGAATCAGTTGATATGATATTGTAGGAAAAAGTTAAAATAAAAATTATCTCATACCTTGAATTCAGAACTTTGAAAATCTTATAACGAACAAAATAACTTACATTTTGTTAAAATGTCTAAACTCGTTGATGAAAATATCAAGGAAATAATTTGAAAACCGTCAGCTTGTTGAGATTCCAAACTGTTAAGTGCCACATCGATAAAATAAAAATATTAAAGCCTTAAAAAGGAAAATTTAATATTTATCAAATATCAATGAAAACAAAATAAATAAAAATATATATACAATAGACAAAGTGAAAGTATAAAAAGTTTTTATAGTAATGGATAGAACATAACAGAGTATAAGCCCATGTCATTTTTTTCCGGATAGATAGAGATGCTGATATTTTAAAAAATATCGATTTATCGACTATTGAAGTTTTGAAAAATATCAATTGATCTCAATACTATCGGTTAAAAATATCGATATATTGGTTTTAATATATATTATATATAATATATATATATATATATATATATATATATATATATATATATATATATATATATATATATATATATATATATATATATATATATATATATATATATAGATTTTAAAGTCTGCTATAACTCTCACAGACTATTTTCTATATAGAAAATTAATGTCTGCTACTGGACTCGAACCAACAACCTTTAAGATGCTAAGTCCAGAGCGTTGACCACTCTGTTACGGCAGTACAAAAGGGAATCGTATTGGAACTTGCTCATGATCTAAAGTCATAAAGTCAAGCCCAAAGGACTCCCCCGACTGCAACACGAGGAAGCCTCTACTTTTCTTGCAAGATCTGACCTGCTGTACGTCCTCTCCTGAGTCAAACAAAATGTCACCATCATCCAACATTCACGCACATGAAAAATACTCAAATTTTGTTTAAATTTTATTTTATGAAGGAGCATAAAATTGCTTTAAATTTCTTGAAGTGAAATAAAATATCGATGATTTGATATTGAGGATAAAATATCGATATTTCGTCTTTAATTAAAAAATTTAATCGATGTATTTTATACTATCCATAGACTTTACTATCGTACAAAATATTGATATCGATATATATCGGTATTCTTTCGGTATCCCTACTCTCTGAGTCTCAGTAGATAAAGTTTAAATTGAAACCTATACTTTTGTTTTATTTTTCGTTGTAGATAGGTATTCTACCTTCATTGTATTTTTCTCTGAATAGTTTGAGCGCTTTGGTATTGATGTTAATAGTTTACTTTTGTTTATATAGTAGGTTAAGTCGACGCACTGTGGGGTGCGACATGTAGTTTTAGCCTCTTGATTCATGCTGTGTCGTGTAGCATTGGTGCACAACCTTCAGGTGCGGGAAAATGAGTACACTTGGGGAAAACTAGTTTATAAAGTTTGTGGTATTTATATAATTACATCGAAACAAATATTTTTAACCAATAGACACTTCCAACACATCAACTGAGTTTTTTTTTTTTTTATAACTGAAAAAGATAAAATATAATTGAGTTAAAGGTAAAGGTAATTGTTTAGTGTAAGGGCTTCAACTGATTTTCATAATTTTTCCAGAGAGCACTACATATGCATGGAAATGAAGAGGAAACAACAAAAAGTGTCTGCAAAGCCTATAGCATTATTGACAGAGCAAATATTTGTACTAATATTTTGATCTAGCACAATACCTCTCTATTTTTCACTATATTGAAAATATGTTTAAATGCATTCTACACATACTATTATTCTACTACAGTAAAGTAATATAAATACATAATCAAAAGAAAAACTTAAAAAAAAAATTTTAAAACTGATATTTTTACTCAGAATGGTGAAGCAACTGTTCTTCAACTGTCATTCGTTTGTACAAAAATAAGAAAAATAATTTAATACCAGGTTGCTATAATTGTCCCTCAACTGTTCGTTATTTTCTGCAATGTACTGTAATTAAAGGGGTAAAGTTAAGAAGTTATCTGACCTTCGATATATGGAAATCTCAATATATCAATGCAGATTTTTTGATATTTATATTAATTAGAAAATATATATATATTTTCTCATTACTTTAATTCCCCATTTAATTCAATTTTCTCTTTTACTTTAGTTTGTCGTTTAATTCCATTTTCTCTTTTAAATATAGAAAACAGAGATGTCCAAGAATGTTGTTGTTGCTAGAAGTGTATTTGTTAGGCAGTTTAAAAGATAGTCAATTTCATTTTCACTGCATAGTATGGTTTTTTACTTAATTTGTTTTTTTTTTTTATGTATTTATATTACTCTTCTGTGAAAGAAAAGTATGTGTAGAATGTATTTAAATATATTTTATCTTGATATTTTCAATTTAATGAAAAAGAGAGGTATTGCTCCAGGCTCCAGATCGAATTACCATATAATATAATAATATATATATATATATATATATATATATATATATATATATATATATATATATATATATATATATATATATATATATATATATATATATATATATTAGTTCACTGTTTAATTCTATTTTCTTTTCTAAATATAGAAAACTGAGATTTCTGAATGTTGCTAGATCCGTATGTGAAAAGAAAGAATTGGACAGTTTAAAAGACAGTCAATTTCATTTTTGCAGCATAAATATTTTTTTTATTAATTTTTTAGAGGTTTTTCTTTTTATTATGTATTTATATTACTCTTCTGTGAAAGAAAAGTATGTGTAGAATGCATTTCACCATATATATTCATTTTACCTATACCAACGTAGAGGAAGAAATGGTGGAGGTGTAGCACTCTATGTTAAAAGCAATATTGAATCGGTGTTAATTGCTGACATTAAAACAAATCAGGATGTGGAATCTCTGTGGGTAGATATTCTTATGTATAATAAATCATACAGGATAGGAGCATTTTATAGAGCTCCTGATCAGAGTCAAGTATTAGATGAAGATATGGTGAAGGAAATCAAAGTAGCGTGTGAAAATAATGCAAAAGGGGTAGTCATTATGGGTGATTTTAATTTTCCAGACATTGAGTGGAATACTTTGAGTAGTATGGTTAATAGAAGTTCAGTATTTGTAAATTGTATTCTATACAACTTTTTGAGTCAGATGGTTCAAGAACCGACAAGGCATGCGGCATTGTTAGATTTAATATTAACAAATGATGAGAATATGGTGAATGATATCGAAGTTGGGGAGACTTTAGGAGCTAGTGATCACTTATATTATTAGATTTAACTGGAATATGAGGTCTGGGCCCAAATTGCAAGTCAATAGGGAAAAGATATTAGATTTCAGAAACGGAGATTTTAGCAAATTCCGAGCAATGCTCAATGAAATTGACTGGGATAAGGAGTTTGATGGTCAGAATTGTTTCATCATGTGGGAATACTTCAAGGAAATATTGTCTTCCATTCAGTCTGTGTGTTTTAAAGATAAATCCATTAGGGTGGCAAATAGAAAACCTAATTGGTGGAGTAGAGAGATAAAAGAGAAAATCAGTGAAAAGCGTAGATGTTTTAAAATATTCAAAGGTAGGAGCAGGGTGGAAGATTTGGAACATTATAAGAGAATTAGGAATGAACTTAACCAGTCAATAAGAAGAGCAAAGAGAATGGCAGAAATTAATTTGGCAAGAAACAGTAATAAAGACCTGAAAAAGTTTTTTAGTTTTTATAAATTTAAAAGCAAGGATAAGAAAATTGGCCCAATTAAAATTGATGGAAATTTAGTAAGCTCAGATAAGGAATTGGTTAATATTTTCAACGCTTATTTTGCATCAGTGTTTACTGAGGAAAGGTTGGATAGCAGTTTAGAGACTAATAGTTCTAGTATACATGTAATGAATAGGTGTGACAGCATTTGAAATTGAGTTAAATGAAATTAAAACTTTACTAGAACATATTGACCCAAATAAGGCAGCGGGTCCAGATGGTGTATATGGTAGAATTCTAAAAGAGGGGAGTATCAGTATTGCAAAGGCACTGTATTTGATTTTTAAGCGATCTATTGCTTTTGGAGAGGTACCTGAAGACTGGAAAACGGCATATGTGGTGCCCATTTTTAAAAAAGGTAGTAAGGAAGATTTAGGGAACTATAGGCCAGTTAGTTTAACATCTCTTGTCGTGAAAATTTTGGAAAAGTTACTGAAAAGTCATATAGAGAAGCATTTAGATGATAACAAGATACTATATATAACTCCCAGCATGGCTTTAGAAAGGGTAGATCATGTCAGACAAATCTACTAGAATTTATGGAATATATTACTGAATGCATAGACAGGGGTGATCCAGTTGATGTTATATATTTAGACTTTAGCAAAGCTTTTGATAAGGTACCCCATGTTAGGTTGATGCAAAAGTTGTCACAGTGTGGTATAAATGGTATGGTACACAATTGGATTAAAGAGTGGTTAAAGAACAGAAGGCAGTGTGTATTACTTAATGGAAATAAGTCATTATGGGAAACGGTGAAGAGTGGGGTCCCACAGGGTTCTGTGCTGGGACCACTTTTGTTTCTTATTTATATAAATGATTTAGACAAAGGCCTTAAATGTAAGGTTTCTAAGTTTGCTGATGACACCAAAGTGGTTACCTCAGTAAGGAATAATGATGGATGCATAAAGCTTCAAAGTGATCTAGATAGACTTCTTGGTTGGGCAGAGAGGTGGCAAATGAACTTTAATAGTAAAAAATGTAAAGTTCTTCATGTAGGTTACTCAAATGAAAGATTTAATTATGAAATGAATGGGGAGTGGCTTGAGACTGTGGAGCATGAAAAGGATTTAGGTGTGATTATTAGCAGTAATCTGAAGGTGGGTGATCAATGTTTGGAAGCAAGGAATAGAGCTAATAAGATGTTAGGTATAATTAATCGCAATGTAGTTTACAAGAGCAAAGAGGTTATAAGCAAGCTATATAATAGCTATGTCAGGCCAGCATTAGAGTATTGTGCACAGGTTTGGGCTCCTCATTTAAGAAGAGACATAGACATGCTGGAGAGAGTCCAACGTAGAGCAACAAGGATGATTTCTGGCTTTGAAAATAAGAGCTATGAAGAGAGGTTGAAAGAGTTAGGAATGTTCTCGGTTGAAAGGAGATTTCTCAGAGGGGATATGATACAAGTTTACAAAATATTTGCATCTGGCAGTAATACAGAGATTGAAAAATACTTTATAGTGGACCAAGGAAGAGTAACTAGAGGACATGATAAGAAAATTAAAAAGAAGCCATGCCATCTCGATCTAAGAAAATACTCTTTCAGTAATAGAGTTGTTAATTTTTGGAATGACTTGCCACAAGAGATTGTTGATTGTGATTCTCTTGTCAAATTTAAAAAGGGGCTAGATAGATATATGGATAGTTTAGGTATTATATAGAATAACTTGACTAAGCCAAATTGGTGGGTATATTTGTATTTTTAGATCAACCTATGACCAAGCCTAATTGGCAGTTTATTTTTTTGTAGTGGGTGATGGTTCATTGAATATTGCATGTAAAACTGGCCTTGGTGTTATTTTTTATCTTTGCATGAGTAAACTGATAACTAGGGATAGGACAGACCTAGTCTTTGTGCATGTATTAGTATTGATAGTTAATATTTGTTTGGACTGGGACAGTCTCGATAGGCCCTTGTGGCTTCTAACTGTCTCTATTTTTCCTATGTTTCCTATGTTTCATATTTTAACTCAATATTTTCAATATAGTGATAAATAGAGAGGTATCATTCCAGATTAAATTAATACCACAATATTTTTGTTTAACACAAACAACTCAAATTTCATTGCTTTCATATGCACAAAATCTAATATTAAAATAGCCATGGTTACCATAATCAGTTAAACATGATAGCCAGAACATCAATATGTATTTTTTATGAATTGTAAGCCTTAATAATAATAATAATTAATTATAATAATAATACAAGTTACTATTTTTATTCCTTATACACTAATAATAAATTATAACCAGAAATAATATTTATCTATCACATATACAAATTTTCTTTTGTTCACCAGGTTAGTCCTATTCATGGGCTGCAGTCATAGATTTACTCTTGCAGTCAAGGTTAGGTTGTCGAACTAGTTTGTTAGATATATTGAATTTATAACACTAGTTTGTTAAATCCAATAAATTAATTTGACTTAAGCTAACCTTGACTTCAAGGATAAATCTGTCGTGGCCATTGATTTATATATAATACTGTGCCCATCTTGGGTGTATTTTATTTTGTGAAAAGTATTAATATATACATGTGTAAAAAAATTTAGAGGTGTAAATGTATGTAACTGTAAACTGAAGCCTAAAATTGGTATTCGTTTGGTATAACCCAGTCAGCTAGAATTTCATTTATATCAATTCAATATCTATATTTAAATATTGTAAAAATATATACCCACTATTTTCTAATAAAACATTTATATAATAATAATGTTTTTAATTAATTAATTTAAACATTAAATGTTTAAATTTTTAAACATTTATAATAATGTTTTTATTAATACTTATGGGTTTTTACAGAAATAGAAAATATATATTGCTGTTTTAATATATACAATGTCTTTTTCATCAAATGAATACTTAAATCAGTCAAGAAAGTGGTTAATTAATGCCTTAGGAGACAAAAAAGATACATACTTCTCATACATGAAACAATGGTTTAGAATGAAAGTAAGTGTTCCATTATTTATACATTGCCTGCAAAAAATGATTTAAATTTCAAATTTATATACAATTTAAGCAAATTTAAAAATTTTATAAATCTTTTTTATTTTTTTTGTTTCCTGCTTGAGAAAGGGTTTAAATAGCAGTTTATGTAATTATAAAATACAGATTTATATCTTCAGATATTTGGTTTTTATCTTTCATATTTTTATCAAATTCACCAAAATGGTTTATTCAAATATTAAAAAGGAAGAAATTAGTCATTTTTGCATTAAATAAGCAAGGAAAGTCAGAGAGAGAGACTGGGAAAGAAAATAGTGTCACTATTCCATTGATCAATCCAAGATGACAAATACTATTTTGAAGATTCAAAAGGCAGACACCAGTAGTTCCTTTAAAATCGACTGGAAGGACAAGGAAAACAAATATGGTTTTAAAACATATTGTATTGAATAATCCTTCAATCTCTGTATGTCAATTAAAGTTTGAGAACTTTCACTACTTTCAGAAATCTTCATCTAAACTCTTTAAAATAGGCTGCACAATGATCTTAATTTGTCATCTATGTACCCTGCTAAAAAAAATCTATTATCTTCTAGTATGGAGAAGAAAAGGCTTGCTTTTGCAAATAATTATATGAAATGGGCATCATTTGAGGGGAGAAAGTAATTTTAAGGGACAAGTTTAAATTTACTACCTACTCCAGCCATCCATTGACTGTATAATGTCCAAGAGAAAGCATTAAATTTTATTTGTGATTTACTCAAGAGACTGTAACTACAATTTCTTTTAGTTACGATTTTGGGGTAGCCAAATACAAGGAGGGTTTTTTTTACCTCAATACATGACCATGAATGGAATTCAGTATATGATCACCTTACAAGATCATCTGCTCTATCTTCATGCAAATTCACAGAACCAGCATTTTCAACAAGACTCCTCACTTTGCTGTAAGTCAAGATTGGTGATGAAATGGATGGGAAACAGTTCTGACCTAAGACCAGTTGAGAATTTGTAGGAAATCATGAAATTTCAAAGGCAAAAAACTTGATACTGCCTCCATTCAAAAGTTGATGAATGCATTAAAGAGAATTTTGTGTAAAGATGTTTCTGAAGACATTTGGAAGAATCTTTCTAATTTATACCCAAATGTCTTGGTTATAAATGAAAAATGAAAAAAAAAAAAAAAAAAAAAAAATATATATATATATATATATATATATATATATATATATATATATATATATATATATATATATATATATATATATATATATATATATATATATATATATATAAATATATACGCACACACACACACCAGAGGCATCCCAAAATGTTTGGATAAACAACTAAATTTTCTAAACCTACTGTACGACCTTTGAAAAAAAATTTGATACCCAACTATTTTGTTGCTGTGCATGTGAAAAGTTTTAAATTTTTCCTAATGCACAGCCCAAAATGATTAATATCAGTATTAATTTTTTATTTTTTTAATTAGGTTATGTGACGTATTTTGAGGTATTTTTAATAACTATGATAGGTTTTGGTTTAGTATTGTATAATTTATTTGTATTAAATTTTAGGATTATCTCAAAACTGAGTTTTTCTTACCTTTTATTGATATATTTCAAGGTTACCAAAGAAGAGTTTGATTCCAATGCAAGAACATTATTACCACTCGAGTCCATTCATCTTCATAATGAATTCCTTCTTGCAATTCTTACAAAATGTCAGATATTTAATTCCCCCTCACCTTGTGCAACAACTCCAATAAAACTTGAGTCCATTAAACAAGAAGATGTTGTGTTGGAGAAGGTAAGCTTTTACATAGAGTGCGCTTGATATAGTAATACAGTATTACATAGTGCAATTAAATGCTAACATAATACATTACCGCCTTCCCTGATAATTGGACATTTTTAAGTGTAATTATTGAAAATTACAATTTTGGGTTATCAATTTATTAATTGAATAAACTTGCATTGATCTTTAGCTCATAGGATAACCATAACTCACTTTAAATTACTTGCATTAATTCTAGGTAGAGTAGTTTTAAATGTATGAATTGTTTGTGAGAATGTGGGAGATTGTATTTGGTGTTACTTCTAAGTATTGAAATTTTTACTGAAAAAATACATCTGTAACCTGTAACAAATCATGACATATTTTCACTTAAACATTATTGGTTACCTCAGTGACACCTTGAAAATATTGGACTCAAAATTCCAAATTGTATCTTTTTTGCAACTTAATAGAGCCAAATGTTAACTGTGTTAACAAATGAGCCGTATTGTGACTGACTGCCTTGATATTCATAAAAAGAAAGTGGTGTCCTTTTATCCTTTTTATCACCTGCAGAAAGTAGAAAATCCATGGTTCTCGTGCCATTCAAGCTAAAAAGAACACATCTTTTAAACGGAAAAAAACATTGCAATCCTCTTTCAAATTCATTCATCTTGGTTTGTTTCAGGGCTGTTATTCAATGGATTAAGTGTGCTTTTACTTGGTTTTTCTTCTGGCAAAAATACTTGATCTCTACCCTAAAATATTTAACATCTTTAAATGTTTTGGATTTTTATTCATACTGATGCTGAAAATCTGTTAAAAATGACTCTTTTCAGCCCTTCTTTTTCGTCTGATTCTATCCAGAATGACCATAGATATCTCTCCTTCCTTTTTCAAGTTTCCAATAATTTTATCTTAAATCTCAAATGTTTGAGTGCGTGGGATATTTTCCTATATGAATGTTGGGAAGGTAAGTGTACTGGATGACATCTCTCCCTATGTTGAAATATAGCATATTCAGAATTATCGTTATTCCTAGTTCGGTTTTCTTCTCCCAATGCCTAAGTACAAATAATTTTTCCCAGTGTGTCTCTAATTCTGAGAAAGGTTAATCTCTCTAATACTCCTATCCCCTGAGCATCCCAGACCTTTCCAGTCTTTGGCCTTCTTCTTTAGGGATTTCAATGAGCCTTGTGTTGTGATCTAAATATATGTAAAGGTATGGCATGCATCGTTGCTTTCTAAGTTCATTTCCATTGGAAGTTCACTTCTGCTAGGTTTACTTTTTAATGCCTTCTCCTCGATTTATTCCAGATTTAGTAGTTTTTGATGGAGCTATTTCTTTTCTTTTTTTCTGCTAAGATCAGTTTTCTTAATGTCTCTTACCTCTTTAAAGTAAAAACTTTCACAGTTATTCTTCTTACTCTATTTTGTTGTTCGCTGCAACTTGACTCCTTACTTGTACTTGTATTAAATCTGCTCAATCTTTGAATCTAGAGTTTTCTTTCTTCTAAAGTGGATTTTATTTTTGCAGTCAGTAAACATTGTCACTGTGAAGCCTCTTTCACATTATGAAATTCGTCATTAAAAACTAAGCTTCGGCATGGCTTTTTCAAAATCGCCCTTTTAGTTTTGTGTTTCCTTCTGCTGAACTATAATCTATATTCCGTGGGCAGCATAAATATATTTCATCTTGACATAAAGAACAAATCTTGGAACAACTTATGTCAAAATATCAAGTCTAGCTTTAATTACACTGGAGATTCTGTTCAGACTGTGTGAATTTGTTTCTTCCTAGAAAGTCAATTATATTTGGGCATGAATACTTTTAAGCAATTGGAGTACTGTTTTCATATTTGGGGTAGTCCTAGTTCCATGTAACTTTTAGCATTGAATTGAGCCCAAGGATTGCAGATATTAAACTTTTTTTTGCCACCTCCAAGACAAGGGATACAAAATTCTCTTACAAATATTATTTTGAGATTGGCAGCTCTAAACTTATTCATTGTAGTTACCTCTCCAGCTGCCTTTGTTTCATGAAATTCTTTGCAATCATCTGTTTTTCCAACAGAAAATAACTAAAGTAGCATTTTAATTTACGTTGAACCTAGGTGAGTCTTTTTTTTTTTTTTTATCCCTTTCTTGAATAGTACTTTGCATGGGAGTTACAGTGGTAATGTAAAAAAAAAATAAAAAATTCATCCTGCAAATATGCGATTTTGTTTTCATATATAGATCTTTTAATATATAATAGTTATTTTTAACTTCAATTTTATATCTAAATATTTTACTTGTTTAAAACACTTTTTAATTATTCTAATCGCCATTATATAATTTAATATCCTTTCAAAGTTCTTTCTTTCCCATTTATAATACTGATAAACCTTTCAGAGATATGAATTGCCATTCTCTCAAGTCTCGACGACGCACAACAGTGTTTCTCAGATGAATTTTAATTCCCATGTAAATCACAATGACAGAAAGAAACTGAAACCAAGAAGGAAATCTAAAGCCAATAATTCTGTTGCAGAGGTAACTTTCTTCCATGTATTAGGCAGTAGGTATATTAAAATTATACTCAAATTTTAGTAAGTTAATATATATATATATATATATATATATATATATATATATATATATATATATATATATATATATATATATATATATATATATATATATATATATATATATATATATATATATATATATATATATATATATATCGAGTTACTCAAATGGGAGAGTGATTGACTCACGTGCTTGAGGATTCTAGGTATGTACTACCTAGAAAAATTCTTCCCCTAGAATAGGGCAATGCCCGTGAGATGTGAACTTTATATATATATATATATATATATATATATATATATATATATATATATATATATATATATATATATATATATATATATATATATATATATATATATATATATATATATATATACACTGTTGGGATAGGATAGGGATAGGTCAAAGACCCGTGAAATTCACCAGAATTAGGAGTCTGCTTAAAATCTGATTAGTCAAAGGTGGCCATGAACCGATACATTGTGTTTGAAAGTGCATAAATTATAGGTAGTGAAGAAATGGAAGAAGATAGTGTGTTCCAGACTTTACCAGTAGCGTACATGTAAGTATGAGATCACAGCTGTTAAGTCTTGGGGTCAGAGATTGGACAGAGAATGAATGAGATTGTTTAAATTGATGAATCTTACAAGCTCTTCAGGTAAGGGTCAATGCTGTATTAGTGATAGTTTAAGGGAATGGTTCTACAGTTTGAAATCGAGAATTAGACTGGAATGAGTTAGTGAGAGTAGAAGAGTTAACATGGCGAAAAGCCTCCGATTGTGATCTGTGTGAGTGGAACTATACCAGGTATGTGATGCTTTTTACATACAAGGATGGCGACAACCCTATACAGAGCAAGTAACTGAAGTTCTGAAGACGTCTCAGAATACCCGAATTGTTGTTTAGTAGAAAAAATATAATCCTTCCAAAAAAAGATCATGAGAAAAGGAAATAACCAAGAATATTAAGAAAGAGAAGATAGCTAAAATTGTGTGTTTTCAAAGAAGATATAATTGTGTGGAAAATTTTGTCTATTACATAGATGAATTAAGTAAATTTTTAGACATTGAAAACAAACATATGTTCTCTGCCCTAATTAGAAAGATCAGAGATCATTTGCTTCAAGGGCGTTGCCATAGCAGCTATAGACCGACCGGGGATCCGGCCCCTGCCAACCCTGGCCATTTTTACTGACCCCAGCCCCCGCTAATAATTAGAGAAAACCGGGGTTTACCTGCCGGAGTTAAAATGGCAAATTATACTTTTTAATGGTAGATTAAACAAAATATAAGAAAATTAAGATTTTTCTTCTTGCTTTTTCAATATTTTCTTTTTCTTTTCTGTTTCTTTTCAACGCTCATCTTCTGCTAGTGAATGTTCATCTTTGTGTTTTGATTTTAGATGCCCCCATAAAGATATGGTTGAAAACTTTTTACTTGGGGCACCCGGAGGTCCTCTTCTAATTTCCAGGCTGCAGATGTTACATTTAGCTATTTCGAGCCTATCCTGAAACATTGTAAAGTACTCCCATACTGTTGAAGCTGATCTTTTAGCCATAGTGACTAAAAGTATAAACAAAATAATTTTGAAATAATGTAGCTAAATGATACAAATTTGATACACAGCAATAAAATGATGATTTGTATTTAAACAGGTTATAATGATAATTTTATATCTTACATTTTTTCAAACTTTATCTTAGGGTCTTACCTAAGTAAACCTGTTCAATAACTATTATGAATCAGGAAAAAAAAAAAAAAAATTTTTGTAGTTTTTTCAAACTTTTATTATACAAAATCCATAATTTTCTGAATTTTTTTTCTGAAAAATGCATATAATCATTAATTTAAGTGATTGCTGACTGTTCTACTCCTTGCTTATAATTTAATCTAATTTTCTTAACCTAAAATTTCAGTGCTTTTTTGACCTCTTTACAAATTTTAAGCAACCCCGGCCAGAGCCCGGATCCGGCTCCTGTCAGTCCCTAATAGCATCGACTATTTAGTATTGAACGTGATGCGTACAAATTAAAAAGGGGTAATGGAGATTCGAATCGTTGGCGTAAGATTGGATGATGAAGTGATAGATAGTTGTTGATGGAAATTACAAAAAGAAAGTTTGTGATAGAACAGAGCTGTGAGCGGCACCAACCACTATTAATAGATTTAAAGGAAAACTGATGTCAGTTTACAACAACCGCTATAGTACGACCAAAAAGGAAATCATAGAGAAGTATAGGTACTGAAGGATTGAAGTTTTGAAATCAAAGCTTTGTTTTAGATTATATATAAAGCTTTTGATATATCTAGTGTAGAAGCAAAAAATTCATTGAAATACCGAAGAGCAATAGACGAAGATTCAGAGAGGAGAGAAAAATCATCAGTAGAGGTGATTAGAAAAATTTAGATGCTTCCAAATCTACCTGTTAAAGATAAATCCGAACACTTTGAAAAATATGGAGGTTAAAGCCACTTGATTTTAGATAAGAGTATTGAGATAGTTCCCCCATCTTCGCCACAGACTAAAGAATGCACATTTTCACCAAAAGGTGAAGGTCAAAATGAAAAGAGAGATGAAGTAGTTTATCAAGAAAGTGTGTAAGCTCGAAAGCAGAAGTTATAAGACCTACAGGAGGGATATTATCGGGACCATGTACCTTCTTAGTGCAATAACGCCCAGAGAAAGTAGAAATAACATCTTTAGAAGAAATTACAATGCTATATATATATATATATATATATATATATATATATATATATATATATATATATATATATATATATATATATATATATATATATATATATATATATATATATATATATATATATATATATATATATATATGTACATTCAGAGTATTAAAATGTGGAAAAACCTCTCCTTGCTTGCAGGTGATTTTGTTTTTATGTACTGGATTTAGCTAGGAATCAACTGAAAGAGAACCTTAATTAATCAGCCTAATATTAATTATTGTTTATTTTTTTTTTCTTTTCTAGAACACTTTCGAACCTGTGAGTTTACAAGATATAACCCCAACATCAAGTTTGCGGGATCCTTCAGCAATATCAGATGCTAATGTTGGTTATTATTCAAGGTCTTTACAAATGTTGGACACTGGACATTTGAGGGGGCGTCTACTTCTTGCAGCTTGGGATCATGGTCTTACTGGAGTTAATGAAAGCGTATCACTTCTCCTTCAAGAGGCTTCAAAAGTAAGCAAATAAAATTTTCATAATTTCTTTTAATAACAATTAATTATAATAAAAATAAATTGAAGAGATAATTGTATTAATATTTTATTCAGTTTAGTTTCTTTAATTTTCTAATGCAGGGGTGCACAACTTCCCGCCCTCAGTTTACTTTTAACCTTGGAATATTTAGTGAAAATAATGAGGAATATCAGTGAAGAATATGTAATGCAGGGTTCATGTGTTGTCAATTTATTTTCTAATGCAATTAAAACGCACTATTGGCAATACGAGTTATGGCTGCACGGGTCATAAAATATAAACAGTGGCATTTTTCTTAAGTAAAATTAAAATAATTTCATTTTTTATTAGGAAGATATATACTCATAGATAACTCATTAAAAATTTATAATTTATTTAACTGTTAATTACTTTCATACGACTCTTTGAACTTGAATTCCTATTGTAAATATTTAAAAAGAGTTTTACTCAATTTGGTATTGTGCAGTAATAAATAAGGAAGAGTTTGGACAGCTGTTTTTTATATTTTTTCTTTTTTATTAATTTCTTAATGTAAATTTTATTTTCCATCTTTTTTATTTTCTTTTTGCTAAAAAGAATGAAAGATTTTATTTATTCATTTATTATTATTTATTAATTAGCAGTTAATTTGAAATTATTTTTAGGAGCATACTTGAACAGAATTTATATAAAATTCAAGTTTGTGGCAGATATTTTCTTGGAGTTAGATAGTGAAGTTTGAGCTAGAATTTGGTGCTTTGCTTATAAGGATGTTCATTGTGTATTTGGCTTTTAGTTTTGATTATAGAATTTGTAAACTAAAACATGTCAAGCATTAATTTTCTTTACAGACTATATATATAATTATTTTCTTATTTAAAGCAATGTCTAAAGAATATTGTAACTGCTGTCATCGGTCGAAGAAAAGGATACCGATTACGAGAAGGAAAATTTTTACATTCTTTAGGAACACTACCTCCAAATCCTTGGTTACGTAATTCAGCATCTCTCGTTGATTGGACTTCTGAAAGGTAAATTTGTTGTTTTGTGACGAGTATGTTTTTAATATTTTGTTTTAGCACTGACCTAATTCTATTATCTAGTGTGTGAAATATAAAGTAATTACCGAGAAGCTATGTAGAATTGTTTTGCTGGTCAAGAATTTGGTCTTCGATAGAGTGATACTTTATAATTGAACTTAAGAATTGTTTTATGTTGAATGTATGAAAGGAAAATTGTATATACTGAGGAGTTTAAGTGATGATTTAGAATTGATAAAAGTAATGAAGTACATACACCATGTTGTGGACCGTGTAGATTATTAATATCCTGATGAACAATTTTTGTATTCGTTTTAGTATTTAACTGTATATCAATATGACAGATAAGGACTACCTTAATCTCTTAAGTCCTAACCATGCATGAGAAATTTGTTTTTCTTTTTATATGTTCATGATTTTTTTTTTTTTTTTTAAAGTAGCAATTTAATAATTACAATATCTAGATTTATACTATTATTCAATGGTAACAGCTTAGTTACTTGAAAATGGGACTTTCAAGTAACTCACAGCAAGAAAAAGATTTACGAAAGGTTTAAGAACATGAAGAAGAGAGAGAAACACAGGAACTCCTTAAGAAGAAAAGAATGTCTACCAACTTTAAGGAATAAAGAAGAATATAGAAGTGAACTCTTAATTAAAAGAAGATTCAGAGGCAGTAGACTTTGAGGAAGAAAAGTGGATTCGGAGTTAGTGAATGTAAAATGGAATAAGAAGAGATGAGTTATAAAGCCTTTCTTCAGTCGACGTTGGAGAACTCTTAACCCGTCAATATAGAGGTGACTGAGAGGCGTCAGAGTATGTGGTAACCTACTTAAAGTATATAACCTTGACATGTTCGATACTGGTTAACTCAACGATGATCAATCTAGAGGAGGCTCAGAGAAGTTAGAGTCTGTAGTGTAGCCAAAAAATTAGGTGGATAGTGCTATTGCAGCCAATTTATGGTGGCTAGGAGTAATCAGAGAGTCTGTGGTAACCAAATTAAGTAGACATTCGGCAGTGAGAAGTTCTACTGCAGCCAACCTAGAGGTGACCGTGAGGAATCTGAGTCTGTAGTGGCTAACCTAGAGGGTGAAAAGAAGAAAATGGAAGAATCATCGAAGACAGAGATGGAAGTAAACCAGAATGTCGAAAAGATTATTGTCGGTAAATTCATAGGAAGTAAAAGGAGTATCTATAGTGGGTGGATTTGGAGGAGATTAATAAAAATAAAAGTACTCATAAGGAAAGAGCTAGAAAAAAAAATTAGATAAGAAGATGAGGACAAAGTGAGAAGAAGAGAAAGTGTAAGATTACTTAATATCTGAAGAAGACTAGAAGACGAAAAGAAGGAAAAGAGTAAGATTATTTAATATCTGAAGAAGAGTTGATTTAATTGAGGACGAGAAAGTGGGACGAAAAAGGTGTAAGGTGGTTTAATATCTGAGGAACAGTTAATAAAAAACGGAGCTTACAAAATGGAGACAATCTGCAATATACAAAGAAGAGCGAATTTAATTTACAAGAAGATTTGGTTAAATGTTGGACTTTAGGCTGAAAGGTATATGGTTCGATACTAGGTAAAAGGATTTGGATATGTGCTTGTGCATGCGGAAATTTTTGCACACGACAGGCGCCAGTAATGAGGATGATATATTATTATTATTATTATTATTATATTTATTATTATTATTATTATTATTATTATTATTATTATTATTATTATTATTATTATTATTATTATTAAGATGGTTTGGGCATATATGTAGAATGGATGAAGATAGGATAGTTGTTAGAAGAAGGAAAGGGGAGAGGTAGGCCGAGGTGGAGGTGGATGGATGGGGTGAGGGAGATTTTAGGGGGGAGAGGTTTGAATGCGGACAAAGTTAGGAGAGTGGCTGCGGACAGAGTGAGATGGAGTGCAGTGGTGATGGAGGGAGGGAGACAAAGTGTGGATGTGTGTGTGTGAGCGAACTGTGACGGACACTACCCCACGAAAGTGGGGATGGTGAATGGTAAAATAAAATAAAATAAAGATAAAATATATTAGTAAATGAACGGTTAAGAATTTTTTGACGACGACAATGATGATGCCGATTATAATAAATTTTACGATGACGATGAAATTGGAAAAGTATATTTTTAAAATTTTTATTATTTTAATAAATCTAACAATTTAATAATAAAAAAGAATTAAGTTGTCTTTTCTTTATTCTTTACTCAAATTTGTAAATATATGTAACATTAACATATAGTATAGTAATAGGTTGTTTCACTTGCTATCGGCCACAGATATGAGCTTATATACATCAAAGTACCTGTCAAAGTTGATAACGAACATACCTTGGTGTGTGAGAAGTGGGGTCGATTTATGAGAGATCGCACCACTTGCCACACATCCAACTTCAGTATGTACGAAATTGAATCCTCTGAAGATCGGGTCATTTGCATGAGACCTTGGCGGCAACCTTTGGTAACATGGAAAAGCATGTGCAGACATGCCTTGGTGATAATGGAGATCACTTCCAGCACTTGTTGTAATGTCTGCATGATTCTCACACACTAAATTATTAACTTATAACTAGTGTTTTGATATATATATATATATATTAGGGATGGAGCGATACCAAAATTTTTACCGATATATATATATATTTATATATATATATATATATATATATAGATATATATATATATATATATATATATATATATATATATATATATATATATATATATATATATATATATATATATATATATATATATATATATATATATATATATATATATATATATATATATATATATATATAGGCTGAGACTCTGAAAAAGTACATTTCAAGAGGCAAGCCCCTGCCGCGATCGCTAGAACTAAAGCCTAAGATGTATTAGTAAATATCTCAATAACCGTAGCAGATAGCGAGAAGTAACATGAGGCAAAAATGGTGGCCTATGATTGGTTTTACCCTATAATGACTTTTTCATTTCGAAAATGAACTTCAATATATCGTAAAATGTACTTAACGTTTTTCAAAGTTTAAAAAAAAACTTGCTCATAAAATAGAAAAGTTGAATTTTTTTCTCATTTTCTAGGAGGTAGGCGATCAAAAATAAGTTCTATTGTCTTATCCATGAAAATGCTAAAAAATAAATATTAGCAAAAATTGAGAAAATTTCTCAATTCCTGCGGAAGTCGACCCTCTCTTGTGGTACTTAAACGCCTGTAAAAATGAGTTCAAAAGACAATTTCGGTTTCAGTTGAGTATGGGTCGAGTCTCTTATGTTTTAATAGGTGAAAGCCTGTGAAACCATTTTAACTTCTGAAATATTCCGATCAAAATTTTTGTAAGTTTTTAAATTCTTATAACTTTCTTATCAATAGATAGATCGGCTTGATATTCTAGAACATAAGGATTTGGGACCCCTGATTCCAAATTTGTAATAGATTCTTCTACATATTGCCGTTTTTGAGTTAAAGGCAGACATACATACCAAGGTGGTTGTCGTACTTTCTGAGAATACGAAAGAAAATTGTCAACTTTGGGGGCCTATATCTCCTCAACCGTAGCAATAGAGGAACGATCCAAGAAGGGTTTAAAAATGACACGTACATTCAGATATTAAATATTTTTATCTCAATTTAGAAATTGTAGGAAACAGAGATATTTGGAAATCTATGCATATTTATGGTGATATTTGGATTGTTTAGATATTTAAGAAGTCAGAAGAAAGAGATAGAATACAGAAGAGACTGAAAAAAAAAGGAAAGAAGAGAGCAAAGGGCAGAAGGGTAGGCTGTTTCTTATATGAGGCTTTAGATTTCATCCTGAGGTTGCAGAGTTTGTTAATAAGAAGAATGATATTGACAAAGTTAAATAATATATATATATATATATATATATATATATATATATATATATATATATATATATATATATATATATATATATATATATATATATATATATATATATATATCGTTATAAATTTTCAGTATATTTTTTGAAAGTAAATTAACAGAAATTCAATAAAATTATTTTTTTTGAAACACATTTTCGACACAACGTGGATTATATATATATATATAGTTATATATATATATTATATATATATATATATATATATATATATATATATATATATATAATATATATATTGAAACATTTTTGTTTATTTTTTTATTTTATTTATTTGATTATTTTTATTCTTTTATTTAGTTTTTTTTTTTCTTGCAAAAATTCTTTGCCATTCATGATAAACCGAAAAAAAATCATATTACGACATTTCCTCTAAGGTAGGCTTTGTAGAAAAGTAGAATTCGTAGTTTCCCTCTTGAGAATTATTAGACCTGGTATCGGTATCGGTATGGTATCGGACATTTTTTGCCGAAAATGATACCGATACCGGTATCGGAAAATATGCCGATACTTGCCGATACCGATACGATACTTCACTCCATCCCTAATATATATATATATATATATATATATATATATATATATATATATATATATATATATATATATATATATATATATATATATATATATATATATATATATATATATATTTAAGCGCATATCTGGGGCCGAGAGCAAATGCGAACACCCTATAGTATCTTCAGAACATTGATGTTAAAAATTTTAATATGTAAGAACATGAATAGACATACAAATATCCAGTACTTTAAATTTAGAACTTTTAAATTGGGATGCAGAAAATCTTTTCTCCAATTTCTGGAGTAATTCGATATCTTCTTGGAGAGTATATTTGGCCCCCACAACTAAACAGCCTTTTAATCTCAGGAAAAGAGGGTGGAACAGAGATATTTATAAGCAAATATATGTAAAGTAATCGTTAAAATAATTGGCAGAAAATTGATGGTGAGTATTGATAAAAAATTTGCCTATAACGATGACGATTTATCGTCCCATCATTATATATATAATATATATATATATATATATATATATATATATATATATATATATATATATATATATATATATATATATATATATATATATATATATATATATATCTATCTTAGTTTGGGGATTCCATTAGGTGAAACCGAAAGTGGTAGACGACCTGCATGGCCCACTGTTGATGCAGCAGAACAAAATGCTGCTCAGTTAGCAACTTGTATTCCAACAAATGACCCACCACTTCAACCACTCTCTACTTATGATTTATTTGCTACACTTCAGGTACTTCTATATTTATTTATTTATTTAATAGAATGATTAGATTCTCTCAAAGTATCTCAAATTTTAATTTGGACTAGGTCAATTTTATAAGAATAACAAATTAAAAATTTCAACACCCTTATCCAAATAGATTCTTTAAATTACTCCGGATTACTCCAGGTGTTCTGGTTAACTCTGGATGTTAACTCTAGAAAACGAAAATAGGAAAATATTTACCAATATTTATGCATGGATTTTCAAATTCTGTTTTCGTCTAATGACTCTCATCAGTCAGTATCTTCATGTATATTTTGAGCCTCTTTCTCATATCTCGACATCTCGACCAAAGCAAATGTCTTTTTTTTAAAAAAAAAAAGTATTGAAGGCATTGGCAGAAGAACTAAAGTTGATGATATTTCATGGTGTCATTAATAAAAATAGAAAGAGAATAGTATATAGAACACAATAACACAACTAATGGTAGATTTTAAAAATGAAATGGTGGCAGTCTACGCTTTAGAGTAGAGTGACCCGAAAGGAATTAAGAGAAGATAGAAACCAAAAGTCTGTCCAGCTAAACAGCAAAGATTCATTGAAATGCCAGAGCTGAGAAGAAACGGAACAGTCTAATTATTTGCAAATACAAGATTTGAATAACACAGCAAGAATACCGTCAGAACCATACGTTTTTTATAGTATTAAGCTTAGAAATAATAGATATCACATCGTTATATGAAATTACGATGTTAACCATTTAATGATGTTAGAAAATGAAGATTAAGGAATATCACCGAAATAGTCTCTCTTTGAATTAGAGGGATATGTTTGAACGAGTCTAGCTTTATGAGAAGGGAAGACAGCTTTGAAACCGTCGGAAGGAACAGGAGGAAAAGAGATAAAGGGCTCTGCTCGTGAGTGGTGGTAACCTGTAAAAAAAAAAAAAATTCCAAGACATGGAAATAAATCTGCATGATGAAGTAGTTGCTGCAGCATAGGATTCTTCTGTTATGTATATCTGCTATTTTTAAGTAATCGAACAATGAATTTAATTTTTTAATAAAAAGATTTTTAATCTATGAAAAGACTTCGAATTGGCATAGAGGTCTTTTCGTCAGCTGTTTAGCCTTAGATCCTAATTCAAGATTGGTCTAGTATGTATGAGTATGGCAGAAGAGAAAATTTGAATTGACTAGATTTAGGATAGTCTTTTATTTGAAATAATTCACTTTTTCAAGGAAATTCCAATCAAAGGCATACCATAATTGTTCAACAAAACCTATTCTAAAACATTTTTATCAATTGCCCTATTTTTGGTCATCAAAGAAATATTACAGTAAATTTGTTTTGGTAATTCTGTGACTTGTAATGTATGAAATATTTTATAAAAATAATTTATATGTAAAAAAAAGTTTTTTTTTTTTTTTTTTTTTTTTTTTTTTTTTTTTTTTTTTTTTTTTTTTAATATAAAAATATTTCAAGGACATGTTAATTTTTGCTGGGCTCTACTAAATTTGGCAGAGTTGTGTTAGGCGGCAAAATATTTGAGTCTGAGTCTCGGACTCAGTATATCACTAGTTGTAAGTTAAGATAAAGTCTACAATGTAGGGTTCATGCAGTGAGGAATATGAATAGGAAGTATCTTCAACTGATCAAGAATGTTATAGATGAGAGTTAGAAATTTAGTTCCTCAAAACTAGAGGAAAGCTTTTCGCAGTTGCAAATTATTAAAGTAACCAGAATGGTGTCAAGAAAAAATTCTCTTTAAGAGTTTAGATAGGGCAATAGGTACAGTCGTCAACAGAAGTTCGTTCCTATTAGGCTGGAAATAAATATTTATTTAAAATGGAAATCATTTAATAAAAGCTCTATTTTGAATAAAAAGAAAATAAAAACATTGAGCGGGGCTTAATTGAACTGTGATTGGCTGAACCTGAAATGATCCCCATTTATTATAAATATTTATTTCCAGCTTAATAGGAACGAACTTCTGTTGACGACTGTACAGTTTAGAGATGAGTAGTCAAAAAATTTGAGATAAATAAGTAGCACAATAGAGTTTAATTGTATATATAATATATATATATATATATATATATATATATATATATATATATATATATATATATATATATATATATATATATATATATATATATATATATATATATATATATATATATATATATATATATATATAATATATATATATATATATATATACTCTGGTAGGCAAAGCCTAGAATCCTACTAATTTCCACCGGAGTTGGGGAAACACCGGAACCTAGTCGTTAAACGCTGACATCCTGATACAAGGCACTTGAAAGTGTGCAAGTCAAAGGAGAAAGTTGCCCTTCCTTTGGGAAGTGTGTTCAAAACTTTCCCAGGATTGTGCATTTAAGATTGAGCATAGCGGTTAAGTCTGGGGTCAGAGAGTTGGACTGAGAAAGGATGAGACTGTGTAAAAGGCGTATCGCATGAGTCCTTCTCAATGGAGGATTTATACAACGGGAGAGTTCAGAATAGCAGTGTCCATTTTAATAGCGATAGTATAGAGAATGAAGCAACAATTCGATGAGCAGTAAAAGACTGGAGAGATTGTTAGAGAGGGAGAGTTGATAAAATGAAAAGCTCTAGACTCCATCTTGTCAAGTTGAGCTGTATGAGTAGAACCACCCAGATGTGTGAGGCGTACTGCCCAATAAAGATTAGAAGCTTATTTAGAAAGAGAAGTAATGTGATCCTTCCAAGAAAAATCACCAGAGAAAGAAACACCGAGAATATTAAGGACAAATGAAGGTTTGAGTTGTGTGTTTTCGAAGAAGATATCAGTTGTGTGGAACGTTGGGACTAGTGGGGAAATGTAGAAATTGAGCTTTTTAGGTATTGAGAACAATCATGTTTGTGGCCCAATTTGAAATACGAGAAAAATCAGAGGTTAGTTGCTCCAAGGCCACCATTCTAGCGTCATTTAACTGCTGCTGGGAATGTCTTTTAAACTGAAAACAGTAATGAAGGGTGGAGCCATCAGCATAAGAGTGGATAGGTGATGGGGTAATAGAGAGGTCATTAAAGAAAAGTAGAAAAGTGTTGGGTATTGAATAGAACCCTGAGGAACACTACTATTAATAGATTTAAAAGATAAAAGTTGACCGTCTGCAAGAGATTCCATTGAACGACCGGAAAGAAAATCAGAGAGAAGGATAGATTTCCGAAAGAGGAAAGCTTAGAAATAAAAGCTTTGTGACAGACTCTATCGAAGGCTTTCGATATGTCTATCGCGACAGCAAAAGATATACCAAAATGCAGAAGTCCTGAGAACAAAGAGTCAGAGAGAAGAGAAAGAAGATCACCAGTAGAACGTTTTGAGAAGGTAAAGGTCACCAGAAGAACGTTTTTTACGAAAGTCATATTTTAAATCAGCGATAAGATTTGAAGAACTGAGAAGTTTCCAAATCTTCTTGTTAAGGATAGATTCTAAAACCTTAGAATGGACGGAGGTTAAATAAATGGGAAGGTAGTTGAAGGGTTGGGAGGGGTCTAGTTTCTGCATAGGTTGAATGAGCACATGTTTTCAGCAAGAAGGGAAGGCTAAACTAGAAAGGCAGAGAAGAAATAGTTTACCAATTCAGGGTGCAAGCTCAGAAGCACAAGTTTTAGAACCACAGGAGGGAAACCATCACGACCGCACGCCTTCATAGTATTAAGCTCAGAGCGAGCAGAAATGAGTTGGAGGGGATTGAAGGAGGAAGAATAGCTCCGGAATTGTGTAAGATTGAATTAGAGGCAAAAGTTTGAGCGAAGTGTTTAGCTTTAGAAGAAGGCAACGGCAGTTGTGTCGTCAGAAGATACTAGAGGAGGGAAAGAGGAAAAAGCAAGGTAAGAGTTGACTTTTTTGCAAAATGCCAGAAGGGGGAGAGGAAGAGGAACCAGAAAGATTATTACATTTACGACGGAGAAAAGTTTTTGGTGTTACGAAGAATAGATTTTGCACGATTCCAGGTTTAAATATA
This sequence comes from Armadillidium nasatum, assembly GCA_009176605.1. Lineage (NCBI taxonomy): Eukaryota > Metazoa > Arthropoda > Malacostraca > Isopoda > Armadillidiidae > Armadillidium > Armadillidium nasatum. The sequence goes on from SEYY01007256.1 coordinate 109,879, forward strand.
AGTTGAATGAGCTTCTGGGGTTTGAAAACGACGGTAATCCTTGAAGGCAGCACCCGTGCGTCGATTAGCACGAGAACAAGTATAGTTAAACCAAGGTTTGCTAGATTTAGTAGAAGGAAAGAATATGGAATGTACACCTACATGCGAGAGAGAATCACCTTGGTAATACGCTCTGCACACTTCCAGGGACCCCTTCCACCGAAGCAATAATCATCCTACTGGAAATCAAAGAAGTACGACCGCAAGTCCCACCATCATGCGGCACCGAAATCCCACAAACGTTTCCTCGCACTAGTAGGGGGTTTTTCTTGCGGAAGACTTTTAAAAAATAGAAGTGGATACAGAGATAAAAAGGTGATAGGAGGATACCAAAGGTGGATAGATTTTGACAGTATAAGGAGTTTGGAATTTAGATAGTCAGTATAATTAGAAGAAAAATAAACAGAACAAATGAATTTAGTCGTAGAATGGCAAGAAAGGTTGAAAACTCGAAAGACTCTAAATTAGAGATACGATAACAAACATCATCTTTGCGCACGTATTGACTGAAAATTGAGGATAGAGTCAGTAGGAGGAAACAGAGTAGGGTTTTCTGTCAGAACGCTCAAGCACCTGAGTTCGGTCAAGAATAAGAAGTGAAGTCTAGAAGAAGAGACGCGATGTTCAGTAAAATGGAAATTAGATTGAAGACTGGAAATGTTGCAGAAATTAATGAAAAAAAATAAACCGTTCATCAAGCCAAGCCCATCACCGGAGGTCACCAACTTCCAAGTGGGGAAGGGGTAGATGAGGGGCTATTATTGGAAGCCGCCACTCGGGGGCTTCTTCTATACTGATATGGACGCCATAATTATTATTTAAAAAAGGATGTTTCCGTAAAAGTGTGTTTTTTGTGTATGAAAAGAGAGCCTACTCCTTGTAGAAGAATGTGGAGATGAGCTCTAAAGGTCCGTCCGTACCATTGGGCACTGGAATTAGATGGGAAGCACCCTTAACACCATTTACCCAATGGGAGGTAACAACATCGCCTCCGGAGCTCTACTTCCCTCCCCGTAATATATATATATATATATATATATATATATATATATATATATATATATATATATATATATATATATATATATATATATATATATATATATATATATATATATATATATATATATATATTATACTTTACACCATATCCTGCATGATGCAGGGTGGTGTCGGCTGCAGAAATAATTCATATTCCTGCAACCATACGTGGGAAGAGAGAAAAAACTGGTTGTAAAGGGTTCCCAGGCTCTAGAACCAATCGAAGAACTATTCTTCATTTACCCTGACTGCGTCGAAAATAATATATATATATATATATATATATATATATATATATATATATATATATATATATATATATATATATATATATATATATATATATATATATATATATATATATATATATATATATATATATATATATATATATATATATTTTTTTCCAGATTAATAAAAGTGTTATTCCATGTCATTCTGTTTATGCTTTAAACATGGAACGCATTTCTTCGCGCCTTTGGCATCCAGGATGGGCAGAACTAGAACAAGAAGCAATCGCAATGAAAGAAGCAACATTAAAGGAGGCTCTAAGAGAACAAAAAATGGTTGCCAATGTAATTGGCAATATACCTGGTTAGCAAAGAAAAAATTTAATTATTTTATGAATCGTTTATAAATATTTATTTTTTTAAATATAAAATATAAAATTTTCAGTTTTTTCTTCAAAGATATTAATTATCTTATCACCCTCCATTTCGATTAATCGCGATTTATAATCAACGATGGGCATAGATTTATTATAATAAGAAACTTCTTTTTCAAGGTAGAAAGTTTATTCTCTTCTATGAAAGACTGTAAATGCTCGTCCAGTATAAGAAAAATATAAAGGCTAAGTAGGGATATTTCTATTATAATGATTATGTCCTTAGAACCCAAGAAAAAAAAATTATCAATTAAAATTTGTTATAATTCCTTTGGACATATATCGATAGTTATTACAAGTAGAATAAATATTATACAGCAAGTACATGTCTTAAGGATATAATTTCTAATCATTCGCTGGTTCTTTTAGAAAACAAAAATTATAGACATTCAAGACAAACTTAAATTCAAAGAATCTTTACGATATATAATAACTAGTAACTACTGACGATGAAGCTGAAAACTTTTGAGGAACTAGTCTCAGAAAGAGCCAGAGCCAAAAAATATATATATATATATATATATATATATATATATATATATATATATATATATATATATATATATATATATATATATATATATATATATATATATATATATATATATATATATATATATATATATATATATATATATATATATATATATATATATATATATATATATATATATATATATATATATATATATACGCGAAAGGCCTACCAATTTTCACCGAAGTTGGGGGGAGTAAAAAAAAAATCAAGAGTACAGTTGGAGGCTGACATGTTCTGATACACGGCGCTTGAAGGCGTGCAAGTAAAAGTAAGTTAGAAAAATTGATAAAGGGAATGTGTTCCAGACTTATATAGTAGAGTAAATGAAAGATTTGGCATAGCAGTTAAGTCTGAGGTCAGAGACTTGTACAGAGAAAGAATGAGAGTAGAAAAACGTATCGCACGAGCCTTTCTCAGTGTAGGAGGGATGCGACGGGAGAGTTCTGAAAAGCAGTGTTCGTTGTAATAACTATAGCACAAAGAGAGTGAGTGACGCATCAATTCGACTATTAGAACGTGCAAATTCCGAGGAATCCATCCCAAATCAGAAGTACAACCGCAAGTCAGACCAGTTAGTAGTACACAAATGCTTGGAGAATGAATAAGACAGATATAAGGTGATCGAATGAACACAGAAAAGAATTTAGCAGTATAAAGAAAAGGAAAAACATGTTAAGTTCATCACCTAGATGGTCATTTTATATATATATATATATATATATATATATATATATATATATATATATATATATATATATATATATATATATATATATATATATATATATATATATATATATATATATATATATATATATATATATATATATATATATATATATATATATATATATATATATATATATATAATATATATATATATATATATATATATATATATATATACTATATAACTCTGACAACATAGATCACACACAGCAGACATCACCATACAACTAAACACCCTCAATACACAAATCTCAGATCACCAAACAAATAAATTCAAAGAATATCTACAAAACAGCCTGACAAACCCCAATGATAAAAGAACTTGGCAAGTAATTAAACGACTACACAACTCCCAAAACAACCCTCCTACAATAAACGAAGCCTTAAAAGAAAACAAAACTTTCCCTTCACCCAAACAACAATGCAACATTCTAGCTCAGTACTACTCAAACATATTCTATAACCTACACACATCAACAATAGGAAAATAATCCGACAGCTCAAACAAACACACTTAGAACACAATCCCAACCCCTCCTTCTCTAATCAAGACATTGCCCATGGAATCAAAACACTCAAAAACTCCTCAGCTACTGGGCCAGATAACATCTCAAACTTAAACCTAGGGACCACAGTTACCACATACCTAACGCAAATATACAACAAATCTTACACATACAACTTCATTCCCGCAATATGGAAGAAGGCAATAATAATAATCCCCAAACTAAAACTCAGGAAAGATTCAAACCTCCCTTCCATCCACACTATGCAAACTCTTAGAAAAACTCGTCCATAGAAAAATACAACCACTCATACAAACTCCACACTTTCAACACTGATTCAAGGAATACCACTCAACCACCACGGCCCTCACCACCATCTCAAAGAACAATAAACGGTCTCAAGAAAAAAAAAAAACCATAGGACCATACTCGTGGCCATCGACATCAACAAAGCTTTTGATACACTTCCCAGACAACCTCATACAAAAAATCTTACACTCCTACACCAAACAATTACAAAAAATAGATATCCAATTTCCTTTCCGATTGCACAGCCCAAGTCTCCAACAAAAACCATCTTTCAAAAATAGTAAAACTAAGAAATGGTGTCCCACAGGGAGCCATCTTATTTCCTCTGTTATTTAATCTGTACACAGCAGACCTTCCCACTCCACAAACTCCAGAAGAAAAACTAACATATGTCGACGATATATCCATTACGATACAAAACCCTCCCATACCAGAGCCACCACACTTACTCAATCATATATCCAACAACTAGAATCATGGCTAAAATCCAACAGAATGACAGCTTACCCTGAAAAATTTCAATCAATTTAATTACCACCGATAGACATCAATCCTCCATCAACCCATTTGTAAAAGTAAATAATACCCTTATTCCCCTAAACAAATTACCAAAGATCCTTGGCCTCACATATGACACACACTTTACTTTCTCAAAACACATTCTAAACATACCGCAAACAGGAAACTAACATCATACGAACAGTCACAAAACAACTTCAATAACAAACTGCTCTCACTATAGCATACAAACAGTTCTTCAAACCAACACTTAATTACACATCCCCAACCTGGTACCCCGCCACCGTACTTTCAAACACAAAATTACAAAAAATCAAAATACTACTCGTTCAATTATCAAAGGCTGCACTAAAACTACTCCAGTTCAACACTTACACGAAGAAACAAAAATCCTCTCGATCCGTGTTCAAATAGACATGATAAGGCATCCAATTCTACTCCAACACTCTAGACATATCACATTCATTCACTATAACCTACAAGACGACACAGTACACTGCCAAAAATCACCCCCCGCCCAATATTACAGTAACATTCAGAACCATTCCACCTCCCGCAAACAACATATCATTAAACAAACACATACACACTTTCATAACAAAAACTATCTCAATACCCGCCAACCAAATCACCTACTCAACGCGCAACTCCCCGACATATCAAATGCACAAAACGCCTTACCACGCAAAATCCAGATTACACTACCCCCAGATTGAGGTTGGGCCACCACCCCAATCTACAAGCATAGATTCAATATACAAATTACACTATCCCGATATACCAGAAATGTATGCAGGAACCGGAGAAAACAAAGGACCTTTCGAGATACCCCTTCATTACACAATACGGAACCATCCATCACTTCTCCTCTGTGACACATTTGGGAACGGACGGCGGCAGTCACAGATTTCTTGAAAGCAGTGTGGCCCTTATGAGAAAGGTCCAGAGGGGAAAAAAAGTAAAATATATATATATATATATATATATATATATATATATATATATATATATATATATATATATATATATATATATATATATATATATATATATATATATATATATATATATATATATATATATATATATATATATATATATATATATATATATATATATATATATATATATATATATATATATATATATATATATATATATATATATATATATATATATATTATATATATATTATATTATTATATTTTATTTTATTTTAAAATATTTTCAACCTCCTTTATAAAAATTCATGTTTGCAAGTTTACGATTTTGTAAATAATTTTTCCAATAGAAAAATAGTTTTTTCCCTCGATAAAAAGGTTATTAAAAACGATGATAACTTAAATTTTTAATAAAAATAAAAATATATATATATATATATATATATATATATATATATATATATATATATATATATATATATATATATATATATATATATATATATATATATATATATATATATATATATATATATATATATATATATATATATATATATATATATATATATATATATATATATATATATATATATATATATATATATATATATATATATATATATATATATATATATATATATATATATATATATATATATATATATATATATATATATATATATATATATATATATATATATATATATATATATATATATATATATATATATATATATATATATATATATATATATATATATATATATATATATATATATATATATATATATATATATATATATATATATATATATATATATATATATATATAGCACCATATTCAAACTAATAAAATGTGAAAAACGAAATTTCATTTTTCTATTTGTATTTGGCTAAAGAAAAAGAAAAAGAAAAAAAAAGGTAGGTATCAACTCACGCAATCCATAAGAGTTCAAAGTATATTGACGTCATAAGAAGAAAAAAGTTCAATGATCTACCATGGAAGTTATTACTTCAAATACAGCAGTGAAATATGAAAATGATAACACTTAAATAAATTTTTTTTATATATATATATATATTTGTGGATTTAACATGATGCATTAAAATCAAACAATATAGGTATTATATTTCAGTTATAACACTCCACCAGTATCTGTCCTGACATTTATCAAATATTTTTCTATCAACTTTTCTTTTTCATTTAAAATAATTTTCGTATTTTTAATTTGATTTTTATTCTCACCTAACTTTTTCATACCCTGCTTATCCTGGCGGCATCTCATATATATATATATATATATATATATATATATATATATATATATATATATATATATATATATATATATATATATATATATATATATATATATATATATATATATATATATATATATATATATATATATATATATATATATATATATATATATATATATATATATATATATATATATATATATATATATATATATATATATATATATATATATCACTATTATACAAGGCACAATATTACCTTAAACCTAAAAATGTGCTGCCAATTACAATTCTCATCAATTACAAAGTGGACTAAAATTGTTGTTAAAGATAACAATGCAATGGGAGAGGATACCTGGCCAACAAAACTAGTGTTATCACTTCATACAAGACGCTGAAGATAAACCTCATATGTGAAAGCACTCATTTTATTATATATATATATATATATATATATATATATATATATATATATATATATATATATATATATATATATATATATATATATATATATATATATATATATATATATATATATATATATATATATATATATATATATATATATATCTCACCTTACAAGTGAAACACACACTCAAAAATACAGGTTTGAGAAAACAAAACTCTGCAAACTGAAAAAAATTTTGAAACCTTTATTCAAAGATATAATAACTTTGTGAATTTTGCCAGTCTGACAATCACAATATTTTGGTCTACAAAATTTGAAAAGTTTAAAACATGAAAACTTTGAGACAGTGTGTTTCATTTGTATGGGAACGATTTAATACTGGCATAAATATAAGCTAGGAGTATATATATATTAAATGGTCCTTCAAATTTCATAATAAATTACGTTTTATAAATCTATTAAACTCAGAAAAACTAAAATATGAAGTTAATAATTAAAAAATAAAAACCTTTTCGGTAATCATTTAAAAACCAAAAAAAAAAAAAACGTAAAAATGTTTTAAATATCTACTAGAGAAAACGTCACCTATAGTTTAACAGTTCTCCAAATTTCCCCGTTTCTACTGTAGTGCAAAACTCTACTGAAAGAAATCTATGTAGTAATATCTTCATACACCCTTCACCACATTATCTAAAACTACAAACTTAAAAAACTTTTTTATTTCTTTCTTTCTCTCTCCACTTGAATCAAATAAAATATCCGGTCAGTAACATCACTATTCATTAAAGCCAAAAATTAGAATCTTTTCTTTCTTACACTTCCACTCACAAAATAATTTATTATTAAATTGACTACAATTTTTTCATAGTGTTAATTGAAGACACTGAAAAAAAAATAAAAATTGACAAACATCCCTAAGACAAATCATAAATTTCGCAAGAATAATAATAATTATTATCAAAATAAATGTTATATGAATAATACTGAGGTAACCCCCTTCCATTAATTAGGGCACAAACATAAGAAAAGGGTTATCTCAATGTACATCGGTGATAAAATGGAATGCCCACCCAAAGCTTAAAAAAAAAAATATATAAGAAATAATAATAATGATAATAACAGTACAACGTATCATCATCAAGCTCAAGTTATTCTTAAAGGAACCCAAACCCTTGTAAAGTATCAAAATATTATACATTTCATCAAGTACTATATAATAAGATTACATATATATATATATATATATATATATATATATATATATATATATATATATATATATATATATATATATATATATATATATATATATATATATATATATATATATATATATATATATATATATATATATATATATATATATATATATATATATATATATATATATATATATATAGTAAGTCATAAAGAAAAATAAAATTAAGTCTACAACAAATGTTAAAAAAGAAATTTGAAGGTCTGATTCGCACACAATACTCGATCAATACTATTTTTTCAAAGAAAAATAGTACTCCATTTGTGTCATCCAAAGACAGATGATAATAATATAAGTAACAAAAGCTAAATTATCACAAACTCTCTTTATCCATGAACAAGATATAAAATTGTACCTTCTGCGTTATATTATGTAGAAAAATGACCCTTGACCTTGGGTATAAACCCATAAAAAAAATTAAAAAAAGAATTTTCAACTCTTCAAAAGTACTGAAGTTTTTTTTTTAATTTAAAACTTTTAAAGTTTATCAAATAAAATTCAGGAAAATATACTTAAGCAAAAAAAAAAAAAAAAAAAAAAATAAATAATATATATATATATATATATATATATATATATATATATATATATATATATATATATATACGGTGAAAAGAGTCTCCATTCAATAAATGTTTTGGAACATGAAAATAAAAATGATTCAAAAGAAATTAAAACTAGTTCATAAAAAAAAATGAAACCTATTTTCAATTTTACTTTAAATTGGTAATTCCTGGACATGGTTTTACTTTAGTGGTAACAAAGTTATATTACTCCAATTACCCGGGTTCAAATCCTCCGTGAAATCTGCGCCAGTTTACCTAGCAGTTAAAACTCAAAAGGTAAGTAGGTAAAATCACCCCGAGAGAAGGATGAAAACGGCGCTGGAAGAAAGTTGGCCATATTGCCCCCTTAACTGAGGCCTACATCAGAGAACTTTGGTAACAAATGAGTTCCCAAATGACCCTTATGGATACAAAAGTGTGTATATATATATATATATATATATATATATATATATATATATATATATATATATATATATATATATATATATATATATATATATATATATATATATATATATATATATATATATATATATATATATATATATATATATATATATATATAGGGAATGGAGCGATACCAAAATTTTTACCGATACCGATACCTAAAAATTCCCGAACCGATACCGATACCTGAAAATATGCCGATACTTGCCGATACTACTACCGATACCGATACTTCACTCCTATACAAATTTTTTGCCGATACCGATAAATATACCGATATCGGAAAAATATGCCGATACTTGCCGATACCGATACTTCACTCCATCCCTAATATATATATATATATATATATATATATATATATATATATATATATATATATATATATATATATATATATATATATATATATATATATATATATATATATATATATATATATATATATATATATATATCCTTTTATAAAATAATTAAACTTTGGCTGAGTCTATTCCAGCAGCTCTTCGTGCATTAATCTGTTTAATGCGATGGCTGCAGTAGATCCTTAGGAAAATAGCACCAAAAACTACAAGGACTCCTACCACTTGCGTCAATGTTAAAGGATGCATATAAATGATGCAGGATAATAAAATTGCCAAACCCTGAAAATAAAATCAGAATAAGTATTTAAACAAAAAAAAAAAGTCAACTTATATTATGTGAAATTGTCTTATTTACAATGGTGTGAAGCTAAGCACGAAATCTGCGGTTCCTCACTCGGACTTCAATGTGCTTCCTCTACAAGATCGGGTTTTTCATCAATAATAAATTGTAGAAATTATTGGTAGCGAGAACCCAATTCTGTTATGTGAAACCTCGTACCAAAGAGAAAGAAAATACTTTTACAAATACATAGGATTTTCCTTGAAGACAATTATTAAAAAAAAATATGTAATGCTACAAAGTTCCATTGCTATAGAACAAAATCACCAAATAAGGTAAAAACTTTAAAAAATTTAAGAGAAACAATTTTTAACTTTAAATACAATGGATCTATAAAGGATATGACAACACTTTCTCCTCCAACGAACAACTCTTTGTCACCTCTCATGGGTAAGGGTCTATTCAACTTGAGGCTTTAATACTGTGCTATATCTAAAAGCTTTCTCTCTAGATAGCCTTTTCAGGTCAGTTAAAGTATATATATATATATATATATATATATATATATATATATATATATATATATATATATATATATATATATATATATATATATATATATATATATATATATATATATATATATATAATATATAATATATATATATAATATATATATATATATATATATATATATATATATATATATATATATATATATATATATATATATATATATATATATATATATATATATATATATATATATATATATATATATATATATATATATATATATAATATATATATATACTTTTTCTCAATACTCTATCAAGATATATCAGGATCCGAAGGAATTAAGTTAACAGATTTCAATTTATTCAGGAAAAAAGAATACTGTCGTAACTGAACTGCATGAAATAAAGTTATTAAGCATTTTTCTCTCACAGGAGATGTTAAGGTGAAGATATCAAAATGATTTGGAAGCAATTCTTGCACATGAACGCTGAACGAATGATCTATAAATAATGCACTCTACAATCTCTTTATAGGAAATGGAATGTGAAGAAAAGAAAAATTCATATTGCTTTGCTATCAACAACCCAAGGCACAGTTTAATTAAATAGAGAAAAATCAACGAAACATTAGGATAACAGATTTGAAGTAGATAATATCGAAATATTCAAATACGTATATGAAAACTTGAAGAAAAAAAATGAATTTCAGTTCATTTCTTCAAGAAGATGTATAAGCGATTTTCTAAGAAATTGGTTAACAAATTTCCTTCGGATATAGAACTGATATTTATTTACCATTCAATTAATATTTTTCTTCAATCATTTTTAAAAACTATTTTCTGATCTCTACTTTTGGACGAAAAATTGCATAGGCTTTAAACAATATATTATATATATATATATATATATATATATATATATATATATATATATATATATATATATATATATATATATATATATATATTATATAAGCGATGGAGCGATACCAAAATTTTTACCGATACCGATACCGATACCTAAAAATATACCATATACCGATACCGGTATCGGTATCGGAAAATATGCCGATACTACTACCGATACCGATACTTTACTCTTATCCAAAAAATTTGCCGATACCGATAACGATACTGAAAAGGTCGATACCGATACCGGTATCGGAAAATATGCCCATACTTGCCGATACCGATACCGATACTTCACTCCATCCCTAATATATATATATATATATATATATATATATATATATATATAATATATATATATATATATATATATATATATATATATATATATATATATATATATATATATATATAAACTTACCTGTCTGATTGTCATTATAATAACGAAGACTACAGGCCCAAAACAAGAAATTGTATAGTAAATAAATAATTGTCCAGATGCTGAACATATCTGTGAAAAAGAAATTATCATTAAAAAAGTTGTTATATCTTATGGTCAACTTTAATAACTGAAATCATAAAAAAAAAAAAGTCTTCTCAAAATGCAAAACTACAATATAATTTATGGAATAATTTAATACGATGCAAAACTTAAGGTTGAAGAATTGGAGTCCGTAGATATTTATAGTAGAGTCCGGTTCAATAAACAAGTTTGACTTCCGCTCTACCCTTCGAAATTCAAGTAATATTTGAAAGAAATCCAATGCTGGCTTTGAAAACTTTTTAACTTCAAAAGATAAAAAGGAATTTCGTGTAGCTAATATTTAGTTTTCTAAACAGAGCTGAGGAGTTACAGCCGGAACTAGAAACGGAGTTAGAACTCAGTTAAAGACAAAATATATAAATACTTTATCGATATGAATCAAAAGTGTTCAAGGAGGGAGGGAGGGAAGGAGGAAGCCAAAATAGCGAAAGACTAACAAAAGTCAATAGAACTCTTAACATATTTAACTAAGATAATACAAATTTTAATGTCTTCAAAAATACTTTTGCCGAAAATTCAGTACTAAGGTCGAGACGAAAAACTAGATATTGTTATTAGAATATTACACAAAACAGTCTTAAGCCTTTGTGACCTCACCCTATATTTTCCAAATGGAAAATATAAAGATGTTAAGTAAATGAGGAAGAAGAGAAAACGAAAAGAAAACGAGACCGTCAAGAAAGTGGTAATAGAAGAAAGAGGTAGATGTATAGAGAAAAAGAATGTTGAAGTAAAGAAGCAGAGAAGTAGAGTGAAAAGGAGATGCGGTAGGTGGAAGAAATAATGATGATGAATGGCTAAATTACATTCTTTATATCAATAAGAAAATAAATGCAAACTCTGGACTAAGGACTGCAGTTTTCTCAATAATAATAATAATAATAATAACAAGCACATATGCGTATCCCGTAGGGCTACGCATATGTGCTTGTTATTATTATTATTATTTATTTAAAGAAATTTAATAAAATTATTATTAAAATATTTTGTGAAGCAACACATCTTTCGATACAATATTTAAAGAAATTTAATAAAATTATTATTAAAATATTTTGTGAAGCAACACATCTTTCGATACAATATACTTTCGGCATTTAAATTGAAAATATTTAAGTAATTTAATTTTATTTAAAGAAATTTAAATAAAAATATATATATATATATATATATATATATATATATATATATATATATATATATATATATATATATTATATATATATATATATATATATATATATATATATATATATATATATATATATATTTGGTGAAGCAACTTAAAATAGGTCCAGGCCAAAATGCTTACAAATAGAAAATGAACGGAAATAATATTAATTAGATATAATAAAATAATAATAATAATAATAATAATAATAATAATAATAATAATAATAATAACTCACCGATAGAATAATACAATCCCAAAAGAATCTAGGATATCTAAACATAAATTCTATAGATGTGAAGTAAGTTCCCTGCTGGAGGAGTGAAACACTGGTAAAAAGACATGAGAAGAGATTCACTCCACACATCATCTGCACAGAGGACATCTTGTACTGTGTAAAGAGCTCTCCTTGCCAATTGGAAGTAAAAGAATCAAACGCCATATACCCAATAAGAATAATCACTCCTGAAACAGTAGTTGCGGCAGCACTTTGTTTGTGGGTTTCCGACGATGTCAACAGGAAAAGGGTCATGCCCATGGAAATAAGTACGGCAGTCAAATACTCGTAATACTCGTATTTCTTCCCGCTTACAATTTTGCCCATTATCATCGTTGGAATAATTTTGGAAGCCTTGGCAAGAACCTGGAAAATTAAAATGCATAAACAGTAATATACCTGAAATGAAACCGAGACCAATAAAGAAAAATTTCGCTAATAGAAATGCAATTACATTAGGGTCTTAAGAAAATTCGTGAGGTCTATCAAATTAATTACCAATCCATAACTTTTGTCTTCAAGTCACCAAATTTAAGGATAACACCTCGTTAATCTGCAAACAATTTCAACCTCCTTTAAATACTGACGTTCCACTCGCTCCTTGACGTTTAAAGGCAAGACTGTAATGAAAATCTTTTCAACTCTTTTTTTACGAATCTACAAAATCCATTCATACCTTTATCTAGCCTATTTCCACATCCTATTTTTATTCCTTTTATTACTCTAATTATTTAAATCTTACTGAATTTATTATCTATGATCACAATGAAGAATTTTTTTCTACCTAAAAGAAGTCAATTTTGGTAACAAATACAACATAAAACAAAAACTACAGATCTATTTTTCAGTGTCAATTGTAGTTTATGAAAATCATCTACAATCTTTCAGAACCAAAAGACAAGAGGAAGCAAATTCAGTTGTGTCGGTTTATTTATTGCTTGACTTTATAGATCCAAATAATAATAATAATAATAATAATAATAATAATAATAATAATAATAATAATAATAATAATAATAATAATACCTGAGTAGGAAAGGATACATATTTAAGTGCTTCATACTGACACCAAGAGCTCATAATATTGGAAAAGGAGCAATATGAGTACTTGTAGAGAGGAGCCTTATGTCGTGATTGTCTAGTCACCATCAGATAAGTGCCAGCCAAAAGAAATGCCAGAATTCGATTAACAAACACCAAGAATTGAGAATCCTTAAAACGAGCTATGGAGCCACTAAGATCTGTATACTCCTGAAAAAATAAAGATTATATATATAATATAAATATATATAAATATATATATATATATATATATATATATATAATATATAATATTATATATATATATATATATATATATATATATATATATATATATATATATATATATATATATATATATATATATATATATATATATATATATATATATATATATATATATATATATATATATATATATATATATATATATATATATATATATATATATATATATATATATATATATATATATATATATATATATATATATATATATGGGATGGAGCGATACTAAAATTTTAAGCGATTTCGATACCAGTAATTTTAAAACATCTGATACAGAGCGCCGATACAATACTCTAGAATTTACCGATACCAATTTTCTTTATCGAATTTATGAAGGTTAAAACAAGATTGAAAATATTCGATGATCATAAACTTTAGGTTTTCTGCCATTGGTAATATACTGTTATTTTGAAGTCACATTGCTAAACAAAACTATTGACATTTAAAACTTTAGATCTATCAAATGGATTCTATCCCACAAGCCATGTGTTATATATATATATATATATATATATATATATATATATATATATATATATATATATATATATATATATATATATATATACTATATATATATATATATATATATATATATATATATATATATATATATATATATATATATATATATATTTCTCGCTCACCTCACATTCTTCTAAATGAAGTAGTCTCTCCTTTCACACACAATAAACAATATTACCGACAACTCATCCTTTTTGAAAATTTATAATAATAATTTACAATGGCATCAATAACAGTAGGCAGTAGCCTCAGAAAAGTCAAGAAGGGTGGCTTCCAAAAACAGCCCTTTATTCACCCATTCCCCAATCACTACTTGGGAGATTGTTGCCTAAGTTGAAAGGATGGTGACAACAAGACTTTGCAGCCGACTTGTCCTGGTGCAATGCCTATTTCCATCATTAATTTCTGCAACATTCGCGGTCTTCAGTTAAATTTCTAATTTGTTGAACACCATCTCTCAATGACTGAAACTCAGGTTCTTGGGCGTTCTGATAGCAAACATTTTTCTGTTACTATCTCTATCCTCAATACGTCGCAACGATTTTGTTTGCTCTTGTGTCTCTAATGTAGAATCTTCCGAATTTTCCACCTTATGGCTAAAGCTCTCTTTCCATTTTACAACTAAATTAATTTGTTCTGTTTATTTATCCCCTAATTCTACTGATTACCTAAATTCCTTAATTATCTAAACTCCAAAATAGACCACATTCTTTCTTCTTCTTTCTCAGAAATTAAAGTATTAGGCGATTTCACTGTTCAACACCGCCAATGGCTTTTTTATAACTCTCATGATACAGCCGAAGAACTGCATTCCAATTCTCCTTCCAAAATGACCTTGACCAGTTGATGCAGTTTCCTATTCGTATCTTTGATCGCCTTGGAGAAGAACTTAACATTCTAGACCTTTTTTTAACTTTTAATCCTTCTCATTATACTGTTACATTCTTTCCTCATAACCATATCTCAATATCGTCTTTTATCTTTTCAAGTATTCTGCATGAAAACCCCAGCCTACTGCAAGGAATCTTTGTGGTATTTCGGTGTCACAAGCTGGTCGGACTTGCAGTCGTACTTCTTTGATTTCTCGTGGAATGATTATTGCTTCCGTAGGAGTGGTTCCTAGGAATGTGCTGAACACATTAATGAGGTGATTCTCTCTGCATTGGAGACGAACATTCCATAATCTTTCCTTACTACTAACTCTCGGTTTAACTCTACTCTAGGAATTACCGTCGTTTCTTCGTATCACCAAAAATTCTTTTATCCATCTTTCTGGTTCCTCTTCCTCACGCTTTTTCTGGCATTTTGCAAAAAATGTCAACTCTAATGGTGCTTCCTCCACTTTCCTTCCTCTAGTATCTTCTGATGACACAACTGCTGTTTACCTTCTTCTATAGCTGAACTCTTCACTCAAACTTTGCCTCTAATTCAACTTTAGACGATTTCGGAGCTATACCTCCTCCTCCATCCCCCCCTCCAAACCCCAACTCATTTATGCCTAAAATTGTAATTTCTTCTGAAGACGTCATTTCTGCTCTCTCTGAGCTTGACACTAAGGCGGCGTATGGTATTGATGTTATCTCTCTTGTGGTTCTCAAAACTTTTGCTTTTGAGCCTGCACCTTTGATAAACTCTTTCCTCTCTGTCTTTATACTTCAACCTTCCCTTCTTGCTGGAAACGTGCTCTCACTCAGCCTGTGCCGAAAAAGAGGAATTCCCTTCAACCACAGTTCTTTCTAAAGTTTTCGAACATATACTTAACAGAAAGATTTAAAAACTCTCAAATCTTCTAATCTTTGCTCTGATTGCAAGTTTGGTTTTCGTAAAAAACGCTCTACTGGTGATCTTTCCATTCTCTCTGACTCTTGGTCCTCCGTCTTTGGCATTTCGGTAAATGTTTTGCTCTCGTGGTGGACATAAAGAAAGCCTTCGACAGAGTGTTGCACAAAGCTTTAATTTCTAAACTTTCCTCCCTGATTTCCTTTTCGGTCGTTCTAAAGCAGCTGTTGTAGACGGCCACTGTTCATCTTTCAAATCTATTAATAGTGTTGTTCCTCAGGTATCCGTCCTATTCCAAACTCTTCTACTTTCCATTAATGACCTCTCAATTATTTTATCACCTATCCACTCCTATGTTAATGAATCCACTCTTCATTACACCTTTTAATTTAACTAACCTCAATTTTTCCTTGTATTTCAAATTGGAGCAGAGAAAATAAGGTTTTAAGTGCCTCAAAAATTCAGTTTCTCCATCTCTCTACTCTTTACAACCTTCACACAACTACATCTTCGAAAACACACAACTCAAACTTTCGTCCTTACTTAATATTGTCAGTGGTTTTTTTTTCTTGATCTTTCTTATAATAATCACAATACTTCACTTACTCACATTACAAGCTTTCAAGAGGTTGGTCGTTCTGATGCATTATTGTAATTTCATCACAACACGCCCGTTTCTAGTTATTTATAAGGGTGTTGTTCGCCCCTGTATGGAGTATGCCTCCCACTTCTGGGGCAAGTCACTTATACAGCTATCCTAGAAAAGGTGGAGTCTAGGGCTTTTCGTCTTATCAACTCTTCAGACTCACTAATATATCCACCCGATCTTGCGGAAATGCGACTTTTATTTCTCCTCCTACTACTACTTCTACTATAATAATAATAATAATAATAATAATAATAATAATAATAATAATAATAATAATAATAATAATAATAATAATAATAATAATAATAATAATAATAATAATAATAATAATAATAATAATAATAATAATAATAATAATAATAATAATAATAATAATAATAACAAAAATTTAAAATGTGACAAACTTCAGTCAAGGAGCAATTATCTTCCTACAGAAATTATCAAATTTCTTTCATACACGATTTTGGTATTGGTCGTTTTTATCGATACTTTAAAAATTTTAAATACCGATACCATAAAATTTACCGATAATAGCCGATTCCTATACTTGACTCCATCTCTTATATATATATATATATATATATATATATATATATATATATATATATATATATATATATATATATATATATATATATATATATATATATATATATATATATATATATATATATATATATATATATATATATATATATATATATATATATATATAGCAAGAAGTGAGAGGGTAAATTATTCATGTTTTAATCAATTAAAACCCTGTCTGTGGAATCGATTTTAAGATAGACTACTATTCGATTGTGATTATTTTGGTTTCAATTATCAACTAATGAAATTCACACAACTATTGTTCTGATTTGAACTACTTAATACATTAGACTTTCAAACTCGGATCAAACTCAGAATCTGGTCCCAAGAATACTTCCCAAGCAGACTCTAATTCCGAATTCACAATGCAACATTAAACAAGACACTAACCTCTGTCATAATCTTTTCTTGCAAAACTCCCCATGTCAAATAGGAAACTTGAAGACCTAAGAAGCAGAATATAAGCTGAGAACAATCAGAAAAACTAGATCTTTCCTTCCGCGGCTTCTGAGCTTGGATAGTGTCTTCTACTATTTTATCATAAGTATTTCCATATACACATGTTAAAATTATTCGAGAAAATATTCCATTTCCTGAAAGAAAAAAAAAAGTTAAACTAAATTAAGGCATCACTTTTAAATATTTTAGTTGTATGCTGATAAGCTTGGAATAAACATGAAAACTGTCTTCAATTAAAGAAAAATCAGGATTAAGAAGTATTTGCTAGTACCCTAACGTTATGTTAACGTTATAAAATAAAAGTCTAATATGCTACTGTTATAGAATCAGTCTAAAAAAAATTTTATGAACATATTCATGTGAATAACAAAAAATAAACTGTTAATGCCAATTACTAAAAAGGCAGTTACCACTTAAGTTATAATATTGTGTGGTAATTAATATATAACTGAGTTTGATGAATTTTCAAAGTAAATGTGGTAATAAACATTAACATTTGAGAAATCATAAGATTATTTATTTATTTAAATTCTGATAAAAAAATTTTTAAATTATTTAGGTTTGGAAATTAAAAAGCTTCTTGGATGTTTCTCTAAAAGAAAACTAGCTTCATCCAAAATATTTATCTTAATCATTGGAAATTTGTATAATGAAAATGGCATTTCATATTTTAATAGTTTTAGGACAGATTTTACCAAACTGAAAGATGTTACAAAAAATTAAAGAGCTGTTAACTTCAATTCGAAAAAATAAAAAAGAACAAGAAGTTTTGATAAATCCATACATAAATAATAAAAACCAAAATTAAAAAATATCATAATTAAAATTTATAAGAAAATCAGAGGTCCTTCCACGTTTCGGAACTCTCACTTAAATCTCTTTGGAAAAAAAAAAAGGAGTAATTATCATAATACAAAACGAATTTATTTATTTATATAATATTTTTTTAATAAAAAAAATACCAATATTTTAATCAACTTTTACTTTAATAACAATTGGATTACTACAAACTCATGTACTTTAAATATTACGAAAGTTTGTTCACTTTCCAATTACAGTGCTCATTTTTTTTTTATTTAAAATCGTATTTTTATTAATTCCTTAAACTGTGATAAAACAAAACAGAAAAAAGTTTCTTACATTTAAAAAAAAAATCATGAATTCAAAAGTTTACCATATTTTGTTTATACAGAATTGAAATAAATATATATGAAATCTAACCAAGCTGTCTCTCTTAACTTTTAATATACTGTAAGTATAACAATATGAATGTCGTAAAAAAACTATAATACAAATTATTATTGTATGGAATAAAAATCTTTGAAAAACTAAGTAATGATAATAATAATAATAATAATAATAATAATAATAATAAAATTGCAAGGTAATCAAAATTGAAACTTTTATTATCATGGTCTCAGATCTGTTTATTTACAATGAGCCAAAATGTTGCAAAGAGAGAGGTGTGCTTATTTAATATAAAGTAAAAGTAACTGAATTAAAGTATAAGTAAACACTCTTGCCAAAGCTTGATTAATACAACAGAGTGAAGGAGCAAACTAGCTACCCAATAAATCTCAAAAATAAAATTTAAAAAAAAAAAAAAAAAAAAAAAAAAAAAAAAAAAAAAAAAAATACTATGATAAAACAGGTAAACATGATGTAAAATATTATTAAGAATAAATGTTTGCTTGGTAAGAAACCTTAATAAAACGACAAAAACAATACAAGATCCATTTTCCACACATTCTCCTCATCTCAAATAATGTGAGAGATTTTAATAACAAAAATAAAAAAGTGAAGCAACAGTTGAAATCGTTTTTCCATTCAATTCTCAAAATATGAAAGACATTTCGAGACAATATGAAGCTTTAATGAAAATTTTGCTTACAAAGGCATCAACATTACCGTTACCTTAAGATGAGGATCAAGAACTATTATTAACAGTTTTCTCTCACAGAAGCTTTCACAACAAAAGAAATAAAAATTCAATAGTTTTACAGATATGTAAGAATAAGAATAAAAGTTGAATTATTAGACCACAAGTGTAGCTAGATAAGAAAATTATACCAATCTAAGGTACAGTCGTGAACTGAAGTTCGTTCCTATTAAGCTGGAAATAAATATTTATATAAAATGGAGATCATTTCATAAAAGCTCTATTTTGAATAAAAAGAGAATAAAAACATTGAGAGGGGCTTAATTAAACTGTGATTGGCTGAATCTGAGATGATCTCCATTTTATATAAATATTTATTTCCAGCTTAATAGGAACGAACTTCTGTTCACGACTGTACATAGTATAAATAAGAAACGAATAAATTCAATAGTTTGTGCGTAAAACATGCGAGATTAATGTAAAATCCTTTTTATAAAAACCTTTTCTTAGTTTAACATAAACTACAAAACCAAAAATCTTTAAACAAATTAATCAAATTAACAAAACTTTACTATAAAATTGAGAATAGTTGCTACAAAACCAAATTAAAGTTACAGCACATTACCACTTGGCACCGAAATTAAAAAAGGAAAATGACTACTTAACATATATAATTTCTTTCATCCTTATACTAGCAAAAATAAAACAAAATGATTATAATAGTTATATCATACCTGCTCTTTCTATATACTGAGAATTTTTAATATATTTTATCAGAAAGTATCCAGGAATTATAATCGTTCCATACCCGAGTAAGTTAAGCAAAAGATGAATCCAGGAGTCTGCTAACACCTGAACATTTGATGCCATTGTCGGTCTGAGGAAAAGAAAATGTATATTTTAAAAAAAATTGAAAAAAAAAATGAAATTAGTTTGCTGACCTTAAGAAAAATCAAACTGAAAAATAACTACTGCAATGTTTAAGTTTATGAATTAGTTCAAATTTACAATCTAAGGCAGAAACTCTATGAAGGAAGATAATCTTGGGAGCTTAAAGATTATGAGATCCTATATTATTTTTACTTGTAATATCAACAAAAATCTATTTTTAAAGTCATCTTTAATTCACATTTCACATTCATTATACAGGCACAAACTTTACATGATAAGTAATGTCAAAATTTAAACCCTTCTTAAAGCCAAATACAAATTTGAACATTTCTCAAATATACAACAATGAATTGGATCAAATATCAAAATCAATTGAAAGCAAAGTAACTGATGGAACTACCTACACATCTAAATTTAAGATACCTACAACAACATTTGCAAAACAATTAACTACTTAAAAATAATTCTAAAAGCTAGGATCTATTACAAAGTTAGGAGGTTGGTAAGTGATAGTTTAATAACAAACTATAACATTCGTCACCAAACTCTCTCACTTACAAATGTTAAAAAAAAAAAAATTTGCAGATTATAAAATGTTACTTTTAACAGTGGTAATTTTGCTTACATTAATAAAATTGAGGGCTATAACTACAAATTCCCTTAGAACTAATTCTTATGAAACTGGCATTTAAAACTAAATAAGAAGAACGTTATAGTCTATATTTACAAAAAATTTCATTATTTTACTCAAATTTAATGGTGAGATATTATGTAAATGAACATTATTGAAATGATAAAGTTTAAACTATTTTATAATGGATTAACATAAAGAAAGTTACTTACTTAAAATACCGATCTTATTTTCTAAATAATTTCGATTATATTTTGCATAACTTCACTTCTTTAAATATTAGGAACAATATATGGTTCGCACTTAATTATTATTTGATATTACATAACAAGTAACTAATCTGAAACATACAAAAAAAAAAACAAAAAAAAAAACAAAAAAAAAAAAAAAAAAAAAAAAAAAACTATAGATTTAAACAAAAACAAACTTTTAAAATACATTTCATAAAAAATAAAATAAATACTATACAGTAAACAATAATTAATGCTAGGAGTGACTTAGAATTTTTGGTTTGTTTTTTAAGAAGTGCCCTTGCTTCCCCTAGCCTTCTAGGAAATGAATTCTCCTTAAAAGATGTGCAACTAACTGGTAACACTACCATAATAGTCAGGTGAATCTAGGCAATGACTATGCACAGATGAGGGAAAAGCCCTCTCTCCTTAATTTTTATCCATGCTCTTAACATGGATTCTGCATTTTGGAATTATCTTATAATTCCATTTTTTTTATTTTTTTTATTGGCCTCTGGTGGGCAAAGGCCAGAGGCCTACCAAGATTTAAACAAGAGCTAGAGAGAAAGTCAGGAACCTAGTCAAATTAAAGGCCAACATGACCTAATACATGGCGTTTCAAGGTGCATAAGTCATAGGAAGTTGGGAAAATAGAAGAAAGAAGGGTGCTCCAGAATTTACCAGTAGAGTACATGTAGGACAGAGCATAACGGTTAAGTCTGGGGTCAGAGAGTTGGATAGAGAAACGATAAGACTATGTAGAAAGAAGAGTTTCACGAGCTCTTCTCAATGGAGGTGGTATGCGAAGAGATGGGTTCCCTTTCTTTGGCACAGGCTGAATGAGCGCACATTTCTAGCAAGAAGGCAAGGTTGAAGTAGAAAGACATAGACAAAATAGTTTACCAAGGCAGAGTGCAAGCTCAGAAGCACAAGTTTTGAGAAGCACAGGAGGGATACCATTAGGACCAAACACCTTCTTAGTGTTAAGCTCAGAGAGAGCAGAAATGACATCTTTAAAAGAAATGACAATTTTAAGCATAAATGAGTTGGAGAGGGTTAAAGGAGTAGGAACAGCTCCGGAATCGTCTAAGGTTGAATTGGAGGCTAAAAGTTTGAGCGAAATGTTCAGCTTTAAAGGAAGGCAAAATAGCATTTGAACTGTCAGAAGATACTAATAGTGAAATAGGAAGAAGCAAAGTTAGCGTTGACATTTTTTTGCAGAATGTTAAAAAGGGCGTGAGGAAGAGGAACCAGAAAGATTATTGCATTTAAAGCAGAGAAAAGAGTTTTTGGTATCTCAAAGAATAGATTTTGCACAATTCCGGGATGAAATATAAGTTGTGTGTTTCTGGAGTTTGAAGACGACAGTAATATCTGAAGGCAGTATCCCTGTGTCGGATAGCATGAGAACAAGCAGAGTTAAACCTAAGTTTCTTAGGTTTAATAGAAGGGAAAGAAAATGGAAAGTATGCCTCAATGCCAGAGAGAATCACCTCAGTTATGTGCTCTGCACACTCCAAGGGACCCCTCCCAGGGAAACAGTGATCATTGCATGGAAAATCAGAAAAGTATAACCACAAGTCAGACCAGTTTGTGGCACCGAAATGCCAGAAATGTTTCCTCACCAAAGGCTGGGGCAGTTCTTGAGGAAGATGAAGAGATAAGACAAGATTCAGAGATAAGAAGGTGATCAGATGAACCCAGAGGAGGAAAGAGTTTAACAGTGTAAGCGTAAGTAGTTAGGAAAAGATCAAGTACGTTGGGTTCATCACCAAGACGGTCAGGGATACGGGAAGGGAGATGCACCAACTGCTCAAGGTTATTCGAGATAAAAATTGGTAGGCAAGTTCACCAGCTGGATTATGAAAACTATATGAAAACTATTGGCAGTGGTGAACATTGAAATCGCCTAAAATGATGATTTCAGAGAAAGGAGAAGAAGAATGAATGTGTTCTATTTTGGAGTTAAGATAGTCAAAGAATTTTTTAGTTTCTGAAGAGTTAGGAGATAAGTAGACAGAACAAATGAATGTAGTTGTAGAGTTGCAAAAAAGTTTAAGCCAGAAAGTAGAGAATTGAGAAGACTCCAAATTAGAGACACAAGAACAGACAACATCATTGCACACATATGCACAACATCCGCCTCTGGCTGAAATTGAGGATTGAGAAAATAGGAGGGAACAGAGTAGGGTTTGCTGTCAGAGCACTCAGAACCTGAGTTTCAATGAAGAACAAGAGATGAGGTCTAGAAGAAGAGAGGTGGTGTTCAACAAGTGGAGATTAAACAAAAGACTGTGAATGTTCCAAAAATTAATGAAAAAAGAAGACCGTGCACTAGGGAAAATCAGCAACAAGGTCTTGGTGTCTCCAACCCCATCGCCGGAGGCCACCAACTCCCAGGTGGTGATGGGGAAGGAGTGGATGATGGGCTATATTTGGAATCCGCTCTTCTTGGATTCTCCAAGCCAGATTTATGTTTTGCCATTTTTGATTTATTTAATAGGTAATGTAAGTGTAAGCACTTGTATAATTTTTAGGATACATGTGAAGGAGGAAGGTTGTGGGAGCATAAGCACTCCAATGTGAGTCAAGGGTATACTAGAAACCCTCTGAGAAGATGAAACATGAAAAGGAACGAATGAAAGGGCAACGGAATGGTCTTCACTCTATCACCATGGGTGTTAAGCCCAGTGGGGGTTACTTTCATCGCTTCAGACTGCACTACATACTCCCCCAAAATGAGAGTACATCAACACAAAACTCAGTACCCAAACCAAAAAACAGTTGTAAGCACAAAATAACACTGATAACAATCTTAAACCCATTCAAAATTTTAGAAGCAAAGATTTTTTAGTTTTTATTGTTTCTTTTGATGACAAGTTGATTCTCATTTTGAATCATGATTATTTACAGTAATGACACACAAACACACATATTACAATAATGTTACTCTTTTAGAAAAAGTTGATGTTAGGGGCCAGTTTCCATAAATAAAATACAGTTTTCATGTACTCTGCTAAAGAGCATATGAGAAGTTAATCAAACATAGTAACCATTCAACACAATATATCTACTTTATAACTTAGTTACAACAAATAAATGCTTTGTTGATAAAATAGATCAAGTTCTCCATCACTACATTATCCCAAGGATAATTTTTGTAAAATGGTACAAAAAGTTAGCTTGGCAAATGTTCAAGTTCTAGATATTGCCAATATTTACAATTTTATTTAACACACGTAATAACTCCAAACTTTTGAATTTTAATAATCAAATGATGACAGTAACTAATGAAGAAGAAGAAGCAATGAACAAAGCATAAAAATTTTGCCACAAAACATAAATTTAGATATTTCATAAAGTTATATATATTCAATTTTGAAAAAAAAAAAAAAAAACTCTTTAATTCTCTAATCCAATAAAGAAATGAAAGAATATTAGCCCTTCAGTTTAACATAATGTGAGAAATGCATGGTGAGCTTTACATCAATTTACCCAAATATATTATGTGTAAATTAATTTAGATATCTTATGTTTAGGCCTACACAAAAATAATATATCTCACTTATTTTATCATTACAAGAATGAAAAATTCAAGTTTTTATTGGATCACCTATTTTCCTTTTTTCTGTTCTTTTTTAAATAAAGGTATAATCTGAAGACCATAAAAACTTTGGTGACAAAAAATATACATACAGAAATCTGCTTTCATGTAACAATTTTGTTCTTTAAATAAGAGAAAAAGAATTATCTTGTTCAACTTGTTTTACTGACTTAAATTAAGTATGGTTAAAACAAGAGTTGAGGAACTTTTTGCCCAAAGGAATATCTGACATAGCTTAATGAGGAAATTTCCTAACCCTAAAGTCTAAATTTAAAACATTTTAAATGTTTGAAAATAAACACTCATTAATTAATTGAATACTTTACAACAAAATAATTTTAATCATCAACAAACTTATTTGGAAGAGAAGAGAATTTGTGATTAAGTTAATGTGAAAAGGAAAGGTTACCATATTTATTTTTGACAATAAATGATGAAGTGATAGACATGCTTTTACTATGGTCAATTAGAACTTCCAATTTTTCCATCTGCTATCAATTTTTTTTCGATGATAACTAAGCAAAATAATTCAGTATGAATTTAATCGAATTTTGGAAGTTTTCTGCAATGTGTTTTGTATAGATTTTTTCTTTTTCACAGAATATATAGTATTGGTGTCCCACATAAGATTTCTGTAAAAACTCCTTCAAAAACTTCTAAATTTACTGTAAACTTATAATGATGTTTAAACAAAAAATATATTCAAATTTAAATGTTAAAACATTTTTCTTATTTTCAAAAATAAGATTGCATGTAAGACATGGTTCATATATATATATATATGGTAAAGGTGTAGATTGTTTCTGAGTTTTGATTGTTAAAAAATATTGAAAATCGAAAATATCGGAGAAGCCTAACGTAAACAAGAAAGTTGCCAGAGGTACTATTACACTAGACATACACACAATTATTATTACTTACTTTTCTTGCAGAGTCTAATTCGACATCATAACCTGAACTACCGAAGATGCCGTAATTTAACCTAAATAATAATAATTTTAATGTACTTATAGTTTATAACATAACCTAAATTTAAGGTATCTGAACTGAAAAGAACAAATTACACATATCTTGAACAGTCAAGGTAACTGAAACTCGTTAGGTAGGAAAGTATCGATTAAAATAAAATATCGATATAAAAAATATCGAAACTCAGAAACAATCTACACCTAAGCCATATATATATATACCGTATATATATAATTATATATTATATATATATATATATATATATATATATATATATATATATATATATATATATATATATATATATATATATATATATATATATATATATATATATATATATATAGGAACCGACCGGGGTTGGAATTTGGCCGGGGCCGGGGCCGGTATAAAGGGAGTGTTGACCGTAGTGGAATTGAGGCCCGAAAGAGTCTCAATTCCACTGGTCAAATCGAATTATTAAAGAGACTTTTCCTATAGTTATTATTGTTAGGTTAGGGATACTAAACTATTTTTTCTTTTTTTTTTAGTCAAATCTAAGAGATTGTATTGTTAATGTTGAAAGAATTCTAAATATTGTGAATATATTATAAACTATAAAATCAGTGTATTTTAGTATATATAAAGAAATTATAAAATAAAACTAAAACTGAGATTTGAGGAGTTATAACAAAAGAAGTAGTACTGGAAGAACGAAAAAGAATAAACAAAATTAAATATTCAAAACCACAAAGGTAATTAAATGAACTACTTATAATACAGAATATGAAAAACAAATTTTTGAAATTAAAAAATTAAAAACAAATCATACAATTTGATATTTATGTACTTATATATTTGACAGTGTGAAACTTGTGATAGAACGCCTTCCATACAAAGTAAACGTTCTTATAACCCTTAGGAGACATTCTCCACTCATAAGGTAAAACGAAATTAACATAATGTGATAATTGGAGTATATATATATATAATAATAATTATATAATAATAGTAAAAAGTGTAAATTTTTATTTTTGTTATGTTTGTTTTTTATATAGGGTTTTATTTGGGAGTTTTCATTTTGAAGATTTTTCACCTACTCATTGTTGTGTCAAACATTGGAGAATATTGATGAGCATAATTATACAGATGTACTCATTAAAGTAGGTCAAGTAGAAACCTACCGGCAAAAAGGATTGAAAAGTGATCCTTACCTATAAAAGTTAAGACTCTTAAAGTATTAGGTAAAACTCTTTACACACCTTACTAACCACTTCATTCCGGGTGACGGTTCTTCTTTCAGTTGGGACTCCATAAATTGTCCAGTCATTTCTTTAAGAGCTGGCAAATTTTTTTTTCACACTATATACACATTTATTGTTAGAATAAATTATAGTATGTATGTAAAATAAAGATTTTTATAAGTTAATAGAACTTATTATAGGGTGGGTAATTAAAGTTTGTAATAAAGCATAAAGTCATTATTGGTGTGCTCACTTACCTGTGTTTGAAGATATTAAGTGTGTTTGGAAAAATTGGAAAATTAAAACGAAGTAGAAGTTGTCGTGTTTGCAATACATCAATTAGACAAATCTCTGCCACATTGAACGGGTCCTTTCAAACTTTGGAATTTATAACGAAGCCTTGCTTGGGTATTGAAGCGCCAAAGGAGTGGAAATTCCTCTACACGCTCAAACTGTAAGTGTTATTTTTATTTGTATCGGGGTTAGGTGATTGGAGGGAAATTTGGGCGCCATTGCATACCAACACATTAACACTGCCTATAATTCAGATCCCCACATTCCCTGACTTCCCCTTACACCGGGGTTCTGGCCAGGGTTTTCTAAAATTTGTAAAGAGGTCAAAAGCACTGAAATTTAAGGTTAAGAAAATTAGATATAAGGTTTATTTAATTGTAAGGAAGGAGTAGAATAGCCAACATTCACTTAAATTAATGATTATATGCATTTTCCAAAAAAAAAAAAAAAAAATTACAGTTTTGTATAGTTAAAGTTTAAAAAAAGTACAAAAATTAAAAAAAAAATATTCTAATTCATAATAGTAAGGTACCCTAAGGTAAAGTTTGAAAAAAATGTAAGATATAAAATTATCAATTTAACCTGTATTTATACATATCATTGTTATTTTATTGCCATGTATCAAACTTGTATCATTTAGCTACATTATTTAAAAATTATTATTTTGTTTATACTTTCAGTCAATATGGCTAAAAGATCAGCTTCTGCAGTATTTGAATACTTTACAATGTTTCAGGATAGGCTCGAAATAGCTAAATGTTAACATCTGCAGTCAGAAAATTAGAAGAGAACCTCCGGGTGCTACAAGTAAAAAAATTTCAACCAAATCTTTTTGGAGTATCTAAAATCAAAACACAAAGATGAACATTCACTAGCAGAAAAGGAGCGGTCAAAAGAAACAGAAAAGAAAAAAATCTTAATTTTCTTATATTTTGTTTGAATTTTTTTTTTTTATTATTTGACTGATTGAGCTGAAATTTTCAAAGTATGTGAATTTTTTCACGAAGTTCTGAGTTGATTTCGAGCATTTTTTTGAGTCTATAACGGTTTGAAACTTATTTGGACCCAAAGTTGCTAAAAATGAATAACTGGATCAAACCACTGGTCCACATGAGCTGAAAATTTAGCTGAATACCTTTGCCCCAATTTCTTGCATTGGTGGGAATAGGTTTTTGATATCACGTCTAGAAAAAAGTTATTATAAGCACTTGAAAAAAA
Organism: Armadillidium nasatum; assembly: GCA_009176605.1. Lineage (NCBI taxonomy): Eukaryota > Metazoa > Arthropoda > Malacostraca > Isopoda > Armadillidiidae > Armadillidium > Armadillidium nasatum. Next base: position 139,448 of record SEYY01007256.1, read on the forward strand.
TTTTTTTTTTTTTTGCAAAAATCGTACCCTTCTGGAGGAAAAAATTATTTATAAAAAAGGCTACCTATTTTTTTTTATTTGTGAATATTGTTTAGAAGAGGGCAGGGCAACAATATTTATTTAGTGCATATTTAAATGCTCTTTGTTTGAAGCGAGATATAGCCTCTCAAACTTTGGGAATTTTTGAAATTTGGCCAAAAATGGACCTTTTTGAAGGCTATATCTCAAAACCAACGAATGTCATCATCGAATAAAGTACATAGAGGAATTTGTAGCCCCACCCCTCCTCTATACACACCAAAAATAGGAAATGTCAAAAAAAAAAATTTTTTTGAAAAAAAAATTTTGTCTGAAAAGGTTTTTTTTTTAGTTCAAAAAATTTTTTTTTTTTCTATAGTTGGTCAGTTTTTGGCTTATAACATTTTTCCTATAACTCTGGGAACAAAAGTCTATTAGAGACTTTTGTATCCCATTTAATTTTGAATAAATAGTCCAATTTTCAGCTCTTTCTAAAAAGTGGTTTGGCACCGCCATTCAATTAAAAATGGGTAAAATTTCAAAAAAAAAAAAAAAAAAAAAAAATTTTTTTTTAACCGTAATAGACTCGGAAAAACGCTAGAAATGGACTTTTCTTACCGGTAAAAAATCTATATAACTGAAAGTTTCAGCAGAATCGGCTGAAAATTAAAAAAAAAAAAAAAATTAAATATAATTTGCCATTTTAACCCCGGCCGGCAACCCCGGTTTTCCTTGATTTTTGGCCGGGGCCGGGGTTGGCCGGGGCCGGGGCCCCGGTCGGTTCCTATATATATATATATATATATATATATATATATATATATATATATATATATATATATATATATATATATATATATATATATATATATATATATATATATATATATATAACGTTTCAGTTTCTGCCGATATGGTTGAGGGCTGTAATCATTGTTAATGGGATGAGCAGTTCCATTCCTTCTTTTTTGACATTTGTATTATTATTTAGCTTTTCAATTCATTTATACCTATTATTATTATTAATTATTTAGTCTTCTAGCATACTTAGTCCGACTTATTCATAACCTGAACTACTAATATTGCTGTGTGATATAGGCCTACCTGATAGATGGAACGTTGCCATGGGGTACAGGCCTACTGTCGTATTACACTATATATATATATTATATATATAATATATATATATATATATATATATATAATATATATATATATATATATATATATATATATATATATTATATATATATATATATGATTATATATTACAGGATACTTGGCAATTGCTTCAAGAAAAACAGTCAGTTCCTCACTTATCACATTCTTTTTCAGCAACTACTAATTTAAAATGTTGCAAAAAGGCAAGAAGACACCAATCTGCAGAACAAATTAAACCTTTATCTTTAATATTCGCCTTTAAACAAAAAAGTATAACCTATATACAAGGGAAATTATTACTAAAACTATCAAAATTTTAAAATATTGATATAAAAAATATTGATTAAAATTTCAAAAAATGAATACATATAAGGTCAGAGCAAACTTGTTGTATAAGTTTATCTAGCCTTGAAACAGATCCATTCTTCTTCTTGCATTGAGACTCACTACTTGCTTCTACTAATGTGAAAGAGGCTGCTCAGCTGGCATTTTTTCATCGTATAATAAAACATTATTTGTAATAAAAGAACGTGTTATACCTTAGAAAGTTTTTAAGAAAATAATAAATTAAACCATTAATAATATAGTTTCAAATCCCTAAGCATAGTTCCAGTTGAACTTTCAATACATAGGTATATTATTAGTTTCAGCAACCTGGTCTCATTCAAAAAAATCCACTACTGTCAATGCTACAATTACCCAGACAATTGCTACTTTAATAAATAATGTTTCAGGCCTCACCAACACTTTTTAGTGAGTTTATTCATTTTAATGCATTTGCAGAGTTCTCTGCAAAAATGGAGAAAATTGGTTATCAAAGCCTTTCACAAAATTTTTTTTTACTTTTATATATTATTGTGTTCTAATAAGTGACATCTTTAAAATAAATTTCATTAGTACCAAAAGTACCTGTGGATTGGGGCCTAACTGTTGCAAATGCGTTGTAGGTTTAGAATCTGTGTTCATTTTCAATCCCATTACTTTAATCAATAAACTTCATTTGTCTCATACGGTCTATTTCTATTGTTATATGTGTATAAACGCATTAAGTAAAACTACCTAACATATCAACATATTTCTTGCATCGATTAAAGAAAACTTAAAATATGTCACATCCATCACCTCCGGTCCGTGAAACTAGCTGACGTGTCAACATATTAGAAGAATCGGTTAAAGAAATGTATTAAAATATATATCCTTTAAAAATTCATAATGCAACTAAATTCATGTAATGGTAAATTAATATTTCTGGTATTAAGTATTTGAAGCGTACTTAACGGGTTTTTCATGGAATCAAAATATATGACTTTGGCTGCATACCGATTTGCTTCATCGAGTTGACAGTCGTCATTTAGATTATCCTGGGATAGTGCAGCAAGATCCCAAGCAGCCATACAAAATATCTGGTGCGTAATAATTTATAAAATAAAATAAAATAAAATGAAACAAATCAAAAACAAAAATAAAATTTATCTTTTATTTTTAATCAAATATCTACTAAATTTATTTTACATATTCTTAGCTCTATTCAGTCATGAAATAAGTAGAAGTAGGCATTCCGCAAGTTAAAGTCCGCAATTCAGCAATAGCGAACCAACAAAAAAAATTGCGAAATTACGATAGCGCTATTTTGAAAAAAGTTGAGGAATTGCAGTTGCAGAATGCCAAAAATTTATAGTCCACTATCGCAATTTTCCAAAAACCAATTTAAAAAAATTCTTGAAGTGTGGAGAAACTTCTAGATTCTTGAATTACCCTGCAGCCATAAGCGTTATAAGGGGTGCTTGCCTCTTCCCGAGAAAGCTGTCTGCCCCCCTCCCCCAAAAGAAATTTTAATCAGTTACTAAAATTGCTCCAAATTTCAAATGATTTATGTTATATTATCGCAAATTTTACATCAAAATTTAGAATAGCCATTGGTTTCCAACGAAAAAATATAAATGAATGAACTTAAGAGGCCTTTTTGCATATCTTTGTTGCTGTTAATGCCTTTCACTTTAAATTAACTTATTTAAATTAAATTATTTTAAATTCAATTGATAAATCCTCTTTGAATCCAAATTTCCTTAAAAAATTCACCGTAAATTGGCGAGAGTAGGGTTTATACCATATCACTTTCTTTTTTATTCAATTGTAAATAATTTGTCACACGCACCTTTCGGCAGGCTCTAACATTCAAATTCTTAGTCTGAGCATCACGCCCTTTCAAAACCCATACATATCTCTTCGTGTGATATATATATATATATATATATATATATATATATATATATATATATATATATATATATATATATATATATATATATATATATATATATATATATATATATATATATATATATAGGGTGTTTCGGAATTGCACGGCAATATTTAAAGGTATGGGTTCTCTACCACAATATAAACAATAAAAGTCATATAAATACTTTTTTCATCAAGATAAAAGAGCTAAGGTCCTTAGTTTATATACGAGATATCAGATGTTAAAAACGTATCTCTCTGAACATTAGCATACGTTCATTTGTGAAAAGGGTAGTTCATTTCTGTCATTCAGTATTAGACTCTGTGGGTGTAGGTTACTCATAAGAATGTCTCGTTCAGTTCCTATACGAGTGAGTGAATTGTGTGTGTCGGTTCAAGTGGATTATCATGGATGACACCACAAATGTGTTCACATTTGTAGAACAAACAGACATGCTTTTAACATATGGCGAGGTACATCAAAATGGTCTTGCAGCTGTTCGAAGATTTCGTGAAAAATATCCCAACCGAAGAATACCAAATCGTAAAACGTTTGAGGCCATTGAAAGACGCCTCAGGGAAAATGGGACTTTAAACCCTCTACGAGTAAACACCGGTCAACAAAGAATTAGAGAAAAGAAGAAGAAATACTCGATGCTGTTCAGTTATCTCCTAGTACTAGCACCAGAAGATCGTCTCTTCTTTTCGATGTGTCCTCTACCAGCATATGTCGAACATTGCGGGAACAACAACGGTACCCATATCACGTTACCCTTGTGCAAGAGCTGTTACCACATGATTATAACAAGAGCAGAAATTTCTCCAAGTGGTTAATTAGAAACACCCATACCTGGGATGATGAAAACTCTCATACGACTGATACTACACATTACCAACATACCTTTTCATTAAATGTCTGGTGTGGTCTTCTAGGCAACAATATAGTCGGCCCCTTCTTTTTACCACCTAGGCTTTCAGGAGTTTCTTACCTGTAGTTTTTGCAGGATAATCTCCCTGAGCTTCTACAAGATATTCCGATTGCCAATAGGCAGGGGATGTGGTTTATGCCTGACGGTGCACCGGCGTACTATTTGCATATTGTCACAGATTACTTAAACACAACGTATGGTCACCGATGGGTAGGGCCAAACAGTTTTGTTAAATGGCTACCACGATCCCCTGATTTAACGCTATTGGATTACTTTCTGTGGGGCTGGATGAAGTCTATGGTTTTTTCTACGTCTGTGGAAACACAAGAGACCTACAAAATCGGATCGAGGCTGCTGCATCAACCATCAGGCTTCGTCATGATGCTATACGAGGTGCCAGAGAATCATGTATACGTCGTGCAGAATGCTGCATTCAAGAAGATGGAGACCACTTTGAACAATTACTGTAAATGATGTCCTACGAAATACATAACTGTATGACCCAATATCACGTTAATAAAGTATTTTGTGCCATATGTTTATATGACCTTTATTGTTTCTTAATATTGTAGGGAACCCATACCTAAAATATTGCCGTGCAATTCCGAAACACCCTATATATATATATATATATATATATATATATATATATATATATATATATATATATATATATATATATATATATATATATATATATATATATATATATATATATATATATATATATATATATATATATATATATATATATATATATATATATATATATATATATATATATATATATATATATATATATATATATATATATATATATATATGCTGTAATTAAATTCACAGATTATAGTACCGCAACGTGTTTTATTTAACTGTCGTCGTCCACTTTAACTACCGTGAAAGTTATAAACTATGGCATGTCGACTTAACTGATAGAGGACTATGAACCATAATTTTGCGACAACGATTTTATCAGCTTATGCCAGTATTGAAAAGTGTAACATCTGTGTTTGAATGATATTGCTGCAACAACAATTATTCATATTGGTTTATTGCTCCTGAAATAGTTTTTCATACTCCTCCTACTTTTTCTCTCTCTATTTCTCCACTGGCTCCACCGACTCCTAATCTTCCTTCCCCATTCTACAATCCCCGCTTCTACAACTCCAGCTTCTACTTCTGGCTGTATTCTCCAACGTTCTTCCACTGTCGAACTAATACGAACTGGCTGAACAGTTAGTCTTCCTGTTCGATTTCAATGGCGGGTTGTTCTGCAAAATCTCGGAGGGGAATTCTATAGTCGTCCGCTTTCACTACTGTGAAAGTTATACTATGGCAGATCGTCTTAACTGATAGAGGACTAAGCACAATAATTTTGCGACAACAATTATATCAGCTTATAATTATATCACAATTATATCACAATATAACGATTATATCACTTTAAACATAGGCAAAAATAAAAAAATTTCAAAGTTCCAGAATACAAAAACTCACATACTTTCTAATTGCTTCTTGTTCAAACCCACAACCAATATGGTCTCGAGCATCCTTTATAATTTAATCTGTTTGCTGTTAAATTTAAAAGGATTTCAAATATTCATATCAGTTAAAAAAGGTCTAACTCGTTTTCCTCGGAGATTGGATGTGCATCTTCCAATTTAAAGGTAGGATCGGTGACTACAAAGTTCCTATATATTATATATATATATATATATATATATATATATATATATATATATATATATATATATATATATATATATATATATATATATATATATATATATATATATACCGTATATATATATACAGAACGTATTCCTTCTCCCTGTAGTTTTCTCTCCGATTTTCTTTCCGGTGCTAAAGAACGACCAGAAAGGAAATCAGGGAGAAGGTCACAGAGAGAAGGATAGATTCTGAAAGAGGGAAGTTTGGAAATCAAAACTTTGTGCCAAATTCTATCGAAAGCTTTCGATATGTCAAACACGACAGCAAAAGATTTATTGAAATGCCATATATATATAGGAAAGAGTCAGAGAGAAGGGAAAGATCACCAGTAGAGTCTTTCTTACGGAAGCCTTACTGGCCATCAGAGATAAGATTAGAAGAATTGAGATGTTTCCAAATCTTCCTGGTAAGGATAGATTCGAAAACTTTAGAAAGAACAGAGGTTAAAGAAATTTTACTGTAGTTAGAGATTTGAGAGAGGGTCCCCCTTTTTCGACACAGGCTGAAAGAGAGAACATTTGTAGCAAGAAGTAAAGGTTAAAGTAGAAAGACATAGACGAAATAGTTTACCAAGGCAGGGTACAAGTTCGGAAGCACAAGGTTTGAGAACCACAGGAGGGATACCATCAGGACCATACGCCTTCTTAGTGTTAAGCTCAGTGAGAGCAGAAATGACGTCTTTAGAAGAAATTACAAATTTAGGCATAAATGAGTTGGAAGAGGTTAAAGTAGGACGAATAGCTCCAGAATCGTCTAAGTTTGAATTAGAGACAAAAGTTTGAGAAAAAAGTTCAGCTTTAGAGGAAGGCAAAACGGCAGTTGAACCGTCAGAAGATACCAATGGAGGGAATGAGGAAGAAGCAAAGTAAGAGTTGACATTTTCTGCAAAATACCAGAAAGAGCATAAAGAAGAGGAACCAAAAAAATTATTGCATTTTTGCACGGAGAAATTAGTTTTTAGTGTTACGAAGGATTGGGTTTGCATGATTCCGGGATGAAATATAAGTTGCGTGAGTTTCTGGAATTTGATGAAGACGGAAATCAATAAAAGCAGCATCCCTGTGGCTGATGTTGCTGGAACAAGCAGAGCTAAACCAAGGTTTATTAGGTTTAGTAGAAGGTAAAGAATATGAATTGTACGCCTCCATGCCAGAGAGAATTACCTCGGTTATGTGCTCTACACACTCCGAGGGACCCCTCCCATGGAAACAGTGATCATTCAAAGGGAAAATTTAATAGAACATGTATTTGTTTCGCCATTTTAATTATTTTAATAGGTAATGTACGTGCAATCGCTTGTAAATTTGAAGTGTACATGTGAAAAAGGGGGAAGGGTGTGGGAGCATAGACACTCCAATATGAGTCAAGGGTACATTAGAAACCCACTGAGAAGGTGAAACGCGAAAATGAACAAACCAAAGGGCAACGGAGTGAAACGGAATGGTCTAGCCCACCCTATCACCCAGCGATAAAGCCCAGTGGAGGATACTTTCATCCCTTTGGACAGCGCTACGTTCTCTCCCTATATATTGATCCAATATATATATATATATATTTATATATATATATATATATATATATATATATATATATATATATATATATATATATATATATATATATATATATATATATATATATATATATATATATATATATATATATATATATATATATATATATATATATATATATATATATATATATATATATATATATATATATATATATATATATATATATATATATATATATATATATATATATATATATATATATATATATATATATATATATATATATATATATATATATATATATATATATATATATATATATATATATATATATATATATATATTTAAAATCTTTTGAAATAGATTAATGTGAATGTCAAAATTTTACGAGTGAATTTCAAGAAATATTTTTTTTAATTACCAAAAAAAAAATGAATAAAAGTAGGGATTCTACAG
>SEYY01007256.1:150000-162500 GCA_009176605.1 Armadillidium nasatum
CATTGAAATAAGTGGAACAAAAAGTGGATCATTCTTTCGACAGTGAAATATTTGAACCTAAAAAGGAAAAAAAGTATCGTATTTGATCAGGAAATTAACAAATATGTCAGCTTATCATTTTGAGCAGTGAGGACAGTCTCACTCCCTTCCGACGGTTGAAAAATGGTGAAAATAGTTTTAATGAATTTAAGAAAGCTTGCATTAATATTGCCTTTAGCACCACCACCATCAGTGGAAAGTGAAAGACTGGACATCACAGGGGGGAATATGAAGCTATACATTGAATTGGCTATCCTCCGAAAATAAAGAACTACTAGCGTAAGTTCCTTTGTGGCTAATATTTTGTGGTGATAAAAGTGAGGTATGTCCAAGCTCACGGAATTTGAATGAAGATACATTGTTGGTATCCGCCTAGCAGACTCAAGGAGGGAAAATTTAGTGCGTAGCGACGAGATACAGTATCCGAGGACATGAGCTCAGTCCACATTGAGTGACAGAGATGGACGAGCATTGCAGATGATGGGCCGAAAACAAGAAAACAACAACTGCAAAAGTTTCTTCTGAGCTGAATACCATTTTTTGCAAGCTCTGCTAGGTTAGGTTAGGTTGCTAGGTTGGATATTTATAAGCATACTACAATAGTCAAACCACTTGTAAACAATGTGAATGTCAGAAAGGGAAGAGAATGGCGCAATACCTGTAAGGACTGGATTGCTGGCCAATGTAAGATAGTCCATTGGTCAGATGAATCGACCTTATCACTGTTCCGAACCTCCTGGCGAGTTTACGTGTGGAGAACACCATCCAGGCAAGTGATCAAGAGTGATTTATGCCACGAGTGAAGCAGGGAAGAGGTTGAGTCATGGTTTAGGCAGCCAAATCATGGAATTTTGCAGGCTCCATTATCACTTTGCACGAGCTACCATACTACCATACATTATGTACTCAGTGACTACCATACATTATATACTCATTTTGAGCAACCAGGTTCATTTTATGGTGCATACATTATTTCCTTGGTGTGGCGTTGTATATCAAAGTGATGGGGCTTCAATTCTTAAAGTTTATGCTATTCAACTTAGGTTTGATAAGCATTCAGATCAGGTTTCACGTCTTCCCTGATTACGAATGCGAAAGGTAGTCTCACACTCACACAGATTGAGAAATAAATTCATGCATTTACCAAGTCTTTCCATATTTTTTGTCCAACCCCTATACATATATATATATATATATATATATATATATAATATATATATATATATATATATATATATATAATATATATATATATATATATATATATATATATATATATATATATATATATATAAAAATAGGTTCCGTAAATAATCACAGCTGTTACAATGTGTGGTAATTAACAATAACAAGCTGTTAGAGGTAATAATTATAATTTAGAAAATTGCATAAATATATTTATTTTTTACTCTTAATATCCTATATATAATATATATATATATATATATATATATATATATATATATATATATATATATATATATATATATATATATATATAATATATATATTATATATATATATATATATATATATATATGAGAGAGATTATAAAAAATGAGAGTAAGGACTAAAAGTAATAAAAAGTTTGTTCTCAGAAAAATCATTTAATAAATTAATGTTGTTCTGGATAGAACAGGTGGGAAAACGTTGATTAATGCACCTTCGATTAACGAGATTTCAGCTAACGAGAAGCTTTTTTCGTTAAAAAAAAAATTCGAATTGCTATCAGTAAATTGAAATAAAGTGATAATTAAATAAGTTATAAGTTAACGCAGATATTTTTTTTCCATATTTCAGGATAATGAAATTTTCCACTACTTACAAAACAATAGAAAAAAATTGGATGAAGAAGTGTAACTGAATTCAGAATTGTACGTGAAGGAACTTAGTGAAAATTATATCTTCTGTCTAGAAGGTCAAAATGTTTACAAAGCTGTAGAAGACTAAGAGATTCATATGACCGTAGCAAATTCACTTAAAGCGATCTGAAATCATAAGCCGATAATTGGAAGTTTGAAGGTTGTACGGTGCATTACATTATGTGAATAGACCTATTGGGAGTAGCAATGGAAGAAGTTTCGTGCAAATGATACATAACATGAATGTGTAGCGCAAATATGTTCACATTTGTAGGTCACTTGACTTTATCATTGCAATAAATGTTTTGTCTTTAACCTTAAAATGAATGGTTTTTTTTTTATTCCAATAAATATTTTGTCTTTAATGTTGCAATGAAGGTTTTGTTTTTTTCATTCCAATAAATATTTTGTCTTTAACCTTGCAATGAATATTGTCTTTCTCATTCCAATAAATGTTTTCATCCAACTGACACCAATTTTTAAAGAATTTTCACTCATAGTATAATCAGGATAATATTTAGATTTAACTTTTAAATATTTAAACAAGAATATTTAAGAATTGATTTATTGCTACTAATTTCACTTTAATTTATTGGGTTATGATTCAACAAATATTTTTGTGCCAGAATGAATCATTTTTCATCCGTGATTAAATAGAAAAAGATTAAAAATAATAATAATAATAATAATAATAATAATAATAATAATAATAATAATAATAATAATAATAATAATAATAATAATAATAATAATAATAATAATCTCTCATCCTAACATTTTACTCTTGTCTGAGACCCAGATATCAAAGAATTCCTCCCTAACTTTTTTAATCCATCTAACTATAACTTATTTCATAATTTCCGTTCTAAGGGTAGAGTTAGTTTGTGCCTACGTAAACACTAACATTCCGGTAACACGTCTTGTGAATCTTGAATCTCCCAACTTCGATGTTTTGTCGCTTAAAATCTTTCTTCCTACCACTACAATAATTTTGTGCTTCTGCTACTGTTCTTCAATAGAACAGATTTTTCTACCTTTTGCGAGTATCTAATTACTTCTCACGAGACGGTTACATCTTCACATCCAGATAGTGAGGTTCTCTATTTAGGAGATTTTAATGTACACAACATTGAATGGTTGGGTTCCTCTCATACTGATCCAGGAAGAGAGTAGGCCGAATCTTTCATCATTCTCAACGATCTGGAGCAGCTGATTAAAGAACCAACACACATCTAGATCGTCCCAACCAATTCTTGAACACTCTTGAGTTATGTTTCACTATAAGTTCTTCTCTCTATAAATGCGCCGTCTTCGCACTTATTGGTAACTCCGACCACAATCTAATTTCTCTTAATTTTCATGCTTTCTCTCCAACTGCTCCACCCTGCCCTAAGCGTATCTTCTGGCACTTTGGTGGGGCTGACTGGGGGATTTGGGTTGCTTTTACGCAATCTATCCTTGGAGGGATTGCCTTTTCTCTGAAGACGCTTCGGTCTCTGCCGATAAGGTTGGGGCTGTAACCGTTGATGGGATGAGTAGGTTCATCTAAATTTTTCTCTCTTCAAAATCCATGGTTCAATCGGGCTTGCTCTCGTGCCATTCAGGCTAGGGACATTGCAAATCGAGAGTGGAAATATTCTTCATCTCCTATCACTCACGCTAATTTCCATTCAACTCGGTATCGTTGAAGAGATATTCTTTGACGAGCATCTTTCTGGCCTCTTGCCCAAAACCTCTCTGACAATTTCTGCAAATCTTCCTTTCCTCCTCTTATCCGCTCTGATGATTCTGTTGCTAAAACTCCAACTGAAAAGGCTAATTTCTTCTGTCTCCTGTTCTCCTCCAATTCAACCCTGGACGGTTACAGCAATCCTCCTCCTACTTCTTCTTCTCTCAGAGATCCCATGCATTTACATGTGTGATTACATTTGATCAGGTGCATGAGCTTCTGAAATCTGTGAACGTTAGGAAAGCAAGCGGCTCGGATGACATTTCTCCCCGAGTTTTAAGGGAGTGTGCTTTTGAGCTGGCTCAACTTTTCCCTCTATGACTCAATACTAGTACTTTTTCTCAGTGTTGGAAGCGCGCATTAGTCCAATCTATTCCGAAGAAAGGTAGCCGCTCTGATTCTTCTAACTATCGTCCTGTAGCTCTCACTTGCATTCTGTCTAAGATCTTTGAAACCCTTCTCAACTCTCACTTCTTAGATCTTCTGGAATCCCATTCCCTTCTTTCTGATCGTTAGTATGTCTTTCGACGTTCGAGGTCTACTGGTGATATACTTTCCTATCTCACAGATTTATGGTCTTCTGCCCTTAAGGACAATTGGAAGACTTGAGTGGTGGCGCTTGACATACCTAAAGCATTTGACAGTGCATGGCATGCGTCACTACTTTGCAATCTCCCCTCCTTTTAGTTTCCTCCTTCTCTTTGCTTACTTGTGTCTAGTTTTCTTTCTAGTCGTTCTCAATTCTTGATGGAGGAACTTCTTTTTCCTTTTTTGTCAATAGTGATGCTCTTCAGGGTTCTTGTCTTGCCTCTTACTCTATTATTACTTTTCATTAATGATCTTCTCAACTGCTCATCTAACCCTATCCATTCATATGCCAATGACTCAATCCTCCATTCTTCTACTCATTTCAAATCTGCTTCTTCCTTTGCATCTAGATTTGCCTCTTGTCTTCATCTTTCCGATTCCATTCTTGCAGATCTGGATAGAATTTCCCAGTGGGGTCGTCTCAATCTTGTGAAATTCAACTTTTTAAAACTCAACTTCTAGAAATCTTCCTCTCAAAGACACCTCCTAACTTTTCTGTTTCTTTCGATGGTTCTCCTATCTCTCGTGTTGATAATATAAACATCCTTGGCCTTCACATGAACAAAAAAATATCTTGGAAACCTCATATCTCAATGGTTGCTAGGGCGGCCTCAAAGAAGTTGGGAGTTTTGTTTAGACTGCGAGAATTTTTTCCTTCTTCGCAGTTACTCCAATTATACAAGGACCTCATTCTTTCTTGTATAGAGTACTTCTTTCATTTCTGGGGTGGCTCAAGTTTCACCCATTTTTTTAATAAAATTTATAAAGAACTTATAAATTGTTACGCTTTTTCTAATTCACTTGACCCTTTATCTTTGCGACTCGACGTTGTTGCCTTGTCTCTTTTCTATAGGTACCACAGCTGTAAATGCTTGAGGGAACTATCCACCCGCACACCTCCACCTTTACGGCGTCCTCTTAGCACAAGGGGTGCTTTGTCTTCGCATAAATTTTGTGTAGACATAGGCAACTCCAGGCTTGTCCGCTGTGGTGTCTCCTTCTTTCCTGCCAACTCTGTTTTGTGGAACTCTCTCCCATCTTCTAATTTTCCTGCCAAATTTAATTTCAATTTCTTTAAAGCCAACGTCTGTGCTCACCTAAAAAATTTGCGTTAGGTCGGACTTACAGGTTTTTGTTTTTTTTAATTCTTTTAATTTATCTTTATTTCTCTAACATCCCCCCCCCCCTTGAATAGGGCTTTTCCCGTGAGTGGTGGAGCTGTGTAAAAAAAAAAAAAATAAGTAAATAAAAATAAAAATAAAAATAAAAATAATAAAAATAATAAAAATGGTGATGATGATGTTAAAAAGTAGTATAACCAAAGTTTTTCAAATAAAACGACCACTTTTAGGATAATAATAATAATAATAATAATAATAATAATAATAATAATAATAATAATAATAATAATAATTTTTATAACGATTTTTGAATTATATAATAATAATTAATAATAATAATAATAATAATAATAATAATAATAATAATAATAATAATAATAATAATAATAATAATAATAATAATAATAATAATAATAATAATAATAATAATAATAATAATAATAATAATAATAATAATAATAATAATAATAATAATAATAATAATAATAATAATAATAATAATAATAATAATAATAATAATAATAATAATAATAATAATAATAAAATACGATTTTTTCACATTTTTTTTTATTTTAATAATAATTTAATAAAATTTCCTTTAATAATAATAATAATAATAATAATAATAATAAAGAAAAGTAATAGAACCAATGTTCTATTCAATAAAACGACCTCTTTTGTGACGATAATAATAATAATAATAATAATAATAATAATATATTCTTAAAACTACACAAAATAAAGCCTAGATTTTCCGATTTTCTTCAGTGCGTAAACAAGATATATCCTGTGTGGGTTGTATGTATATATGCATGTATGTATGTATGTATGTATGTATGTATGTATGTACATATGTCAGTATGTATGATACATATTATATATGAATGTATACGTGAGTGAAAATATTCATCATAGGTGTGGCTTGATTCAGTAGGAAAGTAATTTATAAAAATTGCTACCTAAATATTTAAAACAATTTCCTAAAAGGAGTTGAAGTTACGTATATTAAACCAACGTATACTTAGTGGGGTTTCTTTAAAAAACTAAAATTTTATTTCTTATTATATATATATATATATATATATATATATATATATATATATATATATATATATATATATATATATATATATATATATATATATATATATATATATATATATATATATATATATATATATATATATACTCTCTCCCTCTCTCTCTCTCTCTCTCTCTCTCTCTCTATATATATATATATATATATATATATATATATATATATATATATATATATATATATATATATATATATATATATATATATATATATATATATCTATTAAAATTAAGCTATTAATCCTTTAAATCTATTATAGTGGTGCTCCTCAAGGATCTGTCCTATCCCCAACTCTTTTTCTAATTTTCATCAATGACTTTCTTTCTATTACTTCGTCTCATATCCACTCCTATTCCGATGACCCCGCCCTTCATTACCCCTTTCAGTTTGAAAGACGTCCATCCCAACATCAGTTAATAGATTCAAGAAGGATGGCCTTAGAGCAACTAACCTCTGATCTTTTCGTATTTCAAATTAGGGCAGAGAAAACATGGTCGTTTTCAATGCCTCAAAAACTCAATTCCTCCATCTTTCTACTCGACACAATCTTCCACACAACTATGACATCTTCTTCGAAAACACTCAACTCAAACCTTCATCTGTCCTTGATATTCTCGGAGTTTCTTTTTCTGGTGATCTTTCTTGGTAAGATCACATTACTTCTTTTCCTAAGCAAGTTTCCAAAAGGTTGGGTGTTCTGTGGTGCCTTCGGGTAATTTTTACGCCACCCCAGTTGCTTGCTCTTTATAGAAGTGTTGTTCGCCCCTGTATGGAGTACGCCTTACGCATCTGGGGTGGTTCCATACATACAGCTCTTCTCGAAAAGGTTGAGTCTAGGACTTTTCGACTTATAAACTTTTGTTCTTACTAACTCTCTCAAATCTCTTTCTTCCCGTCGAACTGTTGCGTCACTCTCTCTATAATATAGCTTTTACAACGGACATTGATCTTCCGAACTCTCACGTCGCATACCTCTTCCACTGAGAAGCGCTAGTGCGACACAACTTTCTACACAGTCTCATCCTTTCTCTGTCCAACTCTCAGACCCCAGACTTAACATCTATGTTCACTCTTACATGTATTCTACTTTTAAAGTCTGGAACACACTCCCATTATCTGTTTTCCCAACTTCCTTTGACTTACACACTTTTAACGCACGCCGTGTATCGAGTCACGTCGGCCATTAACGACCAGATTCCGAATGTTCCCCAACTCTGGTGGATATTGGTAGGCCTCCAGCCTTTGCCCACCAGAGTAGACATAATATATATATATATATATATATATATATATATATATATATATATATATATATATATATATATATATATATATATATATATATATATATATATATATATATATATATATATATATATAAATTGACTGATTTCTAGGAAATCTTATTTTTATGATAAAGGCATAAACTGCAATCAAAATTTTCAACATTTCTTTTTTATTTTAATATTTTCAAACGTTTCGGATTATCTAAATCCATCCTCAGTGACAATCTAAAAAATGATTAAAAAAAATAAAAAAAAAAAAAAAAAAAAAAAAAAAAAAAAAAAAAATTACAATAAAAAAAAAAAAAAAATTCAAAAAATTATACAATTAACAAAATCAATTCAAGTAAAAATTTAAAAAGATGAAAAAATTACATATGCACTAAAAATCATAACTAAATAAGAACTCGCACCTTCTACCGATCCAGAAGAATTTCAAAAACTGAACATTTAAAATAACAGAATAACATATAAATTAATTTGGGTGGTTGGTTATTAAAATATTGTGAGAGAAACAATCAAAAAAAAAAAAAAAAAAAAAAAAAAAAAAAAAAAAAAAAAAAAAAAAAAAAAAAAAAAAAGAGAAAACACAAAAAACATTAAATAGAAAATGGTAAAATTAAATTAAAATGAACAATATATACATACATAATACATATAATATAATAAAAGCGCACAGTCTGATCAAACCGTGTACAATCGGATGGAACTAATATTATTATTTAGTGACGGGTTTTGGTTCCTTATAAATATGGACTCCAAAATTCTGCCGTCAGTAACTGAGTTGAATGGTTTTACTATTGCAAAATTATCGTTTAAAATAGGGTGGTCTTGTTGGAATTTTTTTTTTTTTTTTTTTTTTTTTTTTTTTTTTTGATTGTTTCTCTCACAATATTTTAATAACCAACCACCCAAATTAATTTATATGTTATTCTGTTATTTTAAATGTTCAGTTTTTGAAATTCTTCTGGATCGGTAGAAGGTGCGAGTTCTTATTTAGTTATGATTTTTAGTGCATATGTAATTTTTTCATCTTTTTAAATTTTTACTTGAATTGATTTTGTTAATTGTATAATTTTTTGAATTTTTTTTTTTTTTTTATTGTAATTTTAACAGATTTTTGAATTCTTTAATTGTTAGTTTTTTAATCATTTTTTAATCATTTTTTAGATTGTCACTGAGGATGGATTTAGATAATCCGAAACGTTTGAAAATATTAAAATAAAAAAGAAATGTTGAAAATTTTGATTGCAGTTTATGCCTTTATCATATATATATATATATAATATATATATATATATATATATATATATATATATATATATATATATATATATATATATATATATATATATATATATATATATATATATATATATATATATATATATATATATATATATATATATATATATATATATATATATATATATATATATATATATATATATATATATATATATATATATATATATATATATATATATATATATATATATATATATATATATATATATATATATATATATATGGCTTATTTAAAAAAAACTTTCAGAGTAAATTTTTAAATTTTCATCTTCAAGTCCGCTTAGATACAAATTTTTTTTCCTATGGATGATTTTACTATTTTTTAACCTCTAACCAATATAAGAGTTTTATATATGATTTTATTCTACTTCAAAAGCTCATCAAAATTACCTTATAGTTTTCCTCTTGGATTTGAACCGTCGCCTGTTGTGAAAGAAAACGATTTATAGTCAGCATTCTGTTGCCAGTAACACCAAAAAACAAATTTCCGGTCGAGTTTGTTAAGTAACAATGACCCCCCAATGAGACCATCAACACGAATGTTAATAAAATCAATTGCTCTTATTACAAAAGTACTCTATAAAATATGAGAAGACTAAGAAAGGAAATAGTGATAGTCTTTAAGGCGCCCAAGTGGTTTAAAAGATAAATTTGAAGCAAAATTCCTTGGCTTCGTGGATAGCTCAATGGTTTAAAAAGATGGGTTTGCGTTCTCGTACACAAGATTCGGTTCGAATTCCAACTTATATATATATTTTTTTACTTTTTCATATATATATATATATATATATATATATATATATATATATATATATATATATATATATATATATATATATATATATATATATATATATATATATATATATATATATATATATATATATATATATATATATATATATATATATATATATATATATATATATATATATATATATATATATATATATATATATATATATATATATATATATATTATATATATATATATATATATATATATATATATATATATATATATATATATATATATATATATATATATATATATATATATATATATATATATATATATATATATATATATATATATATATATATATATATATATATATATATATATATATATATATATATATATATATATATATATATATATATATATATATATATATATATATATATAATATATATATATATATATATATATATATATATATATATATATATATATATATATATATATATATATATATATATTCCCATGTTGGACGAACAATGACACAAAATTTAATTTCTATCTATAATAGCTCTTTTTAACAAAAAAAAGAAAAGACTTTAAATTATATTTAACCAAAAGTTGTCCATTAATTGTCGTGGAAATTGTCTACACAGTTCGAATCCTATTTAAGTAAAAAGAAGAACATACAAAAACAGATGAAAAAAAAATGCTTAGGAAAAGTTAACTCATAGCACTATTTTATTCTTAATTAATTTATAAACTAAATATAAAATAAATATATGTCGCACTATTTTATTCTTAATTAATTTATAAACTAAATATAAATCTGACGATAATAATAATAATTACAAAGATATCTTTAGTTTCCAAAAATAACCTTTATTCAATTTTCTTTCCTTCCTCAAAAAGAAATTCTTAAAATAGACTTTTAATTAAATGCCGTAAGATCAAATAATAATAATAATAATAATAATAAATAATAATAATAATAATAATAATAATAATAATAATAATAATAATAATAATAAATCTCCAGCTTTTCATATATTGTCAGAACTCCTCCAAGGAATAGATTTATTGATATCCAGAATTTAATTATAATATATATATATATATATATATATATGTGTGTGTATTGTGTGTGTGTGTGTGTGTTTGTGTGTGTGTATATATATAAAGGTTAAGTCTTGGGTCAGAGAGTTGGACTGTGAAGAAATGCATGTCACACGAACCCTTCTCAATGGAAAAGATATGCAACAAGAGAGTCAGAAGAGTAGTGTCCATTGTAACAGCCGATGGGAAAGAGAAAATGATGCTATTTATCAATACGGGCAAAGATGTTATGTTTATAGCAAGGAAGACTAGGATGAAACATTGAACAAGAGCTTTCAAGAATTTGTTTGGACGATCAAGAATATACGTATATTCCATTTATTAAATTAGCCAGATTGTCGAGAATATTGAATGCTTTGACATTCTCCCTTCCCCTCCCATTCATCAGTATAAAGGGGAGTGGGGAAAATTCTTGAACGGTCTTGACCAATGTTTCACTTTAAACTTTCTCGCTACTAATTTGCCATCTTCGCTGTTATTGATAAAAATATTAATCTGTCCAGCAGCTCTATTTTTCCAAAAGCTTGTCTTCTGGTATTTTACGAGTAAAATGGCTATTGTAATAACTAAATCTGGAATGACTCTCCTTCCGGTGCTCATTGCTTTCAGTGTGAACGGCAAGAGAGCACTGGTAGACGAATCATCATGGATTTTAAGGATAAAAAAATAAAAAAGACATTTGAAGGAATGAAAGTACTATCCTTTCAACAGTTACGGTCCCCATAATATAATAATAGTAAATATCATGACTAAAATGATTAGTGCTATATTATTATTATTATTATGTAGACCGTGACTACTGAAAGAATACAACTTTCATTCCTTCAAATAATTTTTTATATTAAAAATCCGTGATTCGACTACTGGTGCTCTCTTGCTGTTCACACTGGAGGTAATGCGCACACGAAGAATAAAAATTCTGGTTCGCCTTCGATTCCTGCTTATTTTCATTCATTTAGGAAGCACCGCAGTGATGTTATTCCACAGAAAAAGCGTACTTTTATTAATTGAAATGTGTGCTTCAACCAAACCACAATCCCCCATCCCCCCCCCCAGTCTGTTCTCCTACTGACAAAATTTCTAACCTCTTAGCAAAAGATTTCTATTTTTTATGTAAGTCAGTCTTTCCTTCTCTTATTCACTCTGATTAATCTGCAGTTAATTATACTGTTGAAAATATATAATCTCAGAAAATTTGCTTTGTTTCCTAACTCCACTCTTGGTGACTCTTGCAGCACTCCTCGTCATTCTTCTCTCAGGTGTTCCATGCCTCACCTGAGATTACATTTTATCAGATGTATGGGATCCTGACAACTAAGAACTTTAGAAAGGAAAAAGGTCTGGGTACATCCCCTGGACTCTTTTAACTATTCTCTTTCAATACTAGTCCTTGCAAGCAGTCCTGGATATGCTTGTATGTTCAACCGATTCCGAGGAAGAGTAGAAGATTTCAAATTATTACCTATAGCCTTATAAGTCTAACTACCCACTAGTATTATGTCTAAGATCTTTGAAACTATTCTCAACTTTTGAATCATCTGAAATTTCATTTCTCCTTTTCAATCATCAGTATGGATTTCGACGCAAGATACAAACTGGTAACAAATTTTTCT
>SEYY01007256.1:172500-182500 GCA_009176605.1 Armadillidium nasatum
GATGGAGGAATTGAGTTTTTGAGGCATTGAAAACAACCATGTTTTCTCTGCCCCAATTTGAAATACGAGAAAGATCAGAGGTCAGTTGCTCCAAGGCAACCCTCCTTGCGTCTATTAACTGTTGTTGGGAGGGGCGTCTTTCAAATTGAAAAGAGTAATGAAGGGTGGAGTCATCAGCATAGGAGTGGATAGGAGATGAAGTAATAGAGAGAAGGTCATTAATGAAAAGTAGAAAAAGTGTTGGGGATAGGACAGATCCTTGAGGAACACCACTATTAATAGATTTAAAGGAAGAACGGTGGCCGTCTACAACAGCTGCTATAGAACGACCGGAAAGGAAATCAGAGAGAAGGTCACAGAGAGAAGGATAGATTCCGAAAGAGGGAAGTTTGGAAATCAAAGCTTTGTGCCAGACTCTATCGAAAGCTTTCGATATGTCTAGCGCGACAGCAAAAGATTCACCGAAATGCCGAAGAGCGGAGGACCAAGAGTCAGAGAGAAGGGAAAGAAGATCACCAGTAGAGCGTTTCTTACGAAAGCCATACTGGCGATCAGAGATAAGATTAGAAGAATTGAGATGTTTCCAAATCTTCCTGTTAAGGATAGATTCGAAAACTTTAGAAAGAACGGAGGTTAAAGAAATTGGACGGTAGTTAGAGGGTTGAGAGGGTCCCCCTTCTTCGGCACAGGCTGAATGAGCGCACGTTTCCAGCAAGAAAAGGGAAGGTTGAAGTAGAAAGACATAGACGAAATAGTTTACCAAGGCAGGGTGCAAGCTCGGAAGCACAAGTTTTGAGAACCACAGGAGGGAATACCATCAGGACCGTACGCCTTCTTAGTGTTAAGCTCAGAGAGAGCAGAAATGACATCTTTAGAAGAAATTATAATTTTAGGCATAAATGAGTTGGAGGGGTTGAAGGAGTAGGAATAGCTCCGGAATCGTCTAAGGTTGAATTAGAAGGCAAAAGTTTGAGCGAAGAGTTCAGCTTTAGAGGAAGGCAAAACGGCAGTTGAACCGTCAGAAGATACTAGAGGAGGGAAAGAGGAAGAAGCAAAGTTAGAGTTGACATTTTTTGCAAAATGCCAGAAAGAGCGTGAGGAAGAGGAACCAGAAAGATTATTGCATTTTGACGGAGAAAAGAGTTTTTGGTATTACGAAGAATAGATTTTGCACGATTCCGGGATGAAATATAAGTTGCGTGAGTTTCTGGAGTTTGAAGACGACGGTAATCCCTGAAGGCAGCATCCCTGCGGCGGATAGCACGAGAACAAGCAGAGTTAAACCAAGGTTTGTTAGGTTTAGTAGAAGGGAAAGAATATGGAATGTACGCCTCCATGCCAGAGAGAATCACCTCGGTTATGCGCTCTGCACACTCCGAGGGACCCCTCCCACGGAAACAGTAATCATTCCATGGAAAATCAGAAAAGTACAACCGCAAGTCAGACCAGTTAGTGGCACCGAAATGCCAGAAACGTCTCCTCGCCGAAGGCGGGGGCCGTTCTTGCGGAAGACTTGAAGAGACAGGAACAAGATACAGAGATAAGAAGGTGATCGGATGAACCCAGAGGAGGAAAGAGTTTAACAGTATAAGGAGAAGGATAAGAAGTTAGGAAAAGATCTAGTATGTTGGGTTCATCACCAAGACGATCAGGGATACGGGTAGGGAGATGCACCAACTGCTCAAGGTTGCTTTGGATAGAAAATTGGAAGGCGAGTTCACCAGCTGGATCATGAGAACTAGATGAAAGCCATTGGCGGTGGTGAACATTGAAATCACCTAATATGATGATTTCAGAGAAAGGAGAAGAAGAAAGAATGTGTTCTATTTTGGAGTTAAGATAGTCGAAGAATTTTGGATAGTCTGTAGAGTTAGGAGATAAGTAGACAGAACAAATGAATTTAGTTGTAGAATTGCAAGAGAGTTTAAGCCATAAGGTAGAGAATTCAGAAGACTCCAAATTAGAGACACGAGAACAGACAACATCGTTGCGCACATATGCGCAACATCCGCCTTTGGCTGAAAATTGAGGATAGAGACAGTAGGAGGAAACAGAGTAGGGTTTGCTGTCAGAGCACTCAGACACCTGAGTTTCGGTTAAGAACAAGAGATGAGGTCTAGAAGAAGAGAGGTGGTGTTCGACAAAGTGGAAATTAGTAAAGAGACCGCGAATGTTGCAGAAAGTTAATGAAAAAAGAAGATCGTGCACCAGGGCAAGCCGGCATAGAGGTCTTGGTGGCACCAACCCCATCACCGGAAGCCACCAACTCCCAAGTGGTGACCGGGGAAGAGGTGGATGAGGGGCTATATTTGGAAGCCGCCCGTCTAACCTTCTCCGACACAGTCTTATGTTTCGCCATATTAATTATTTTAAAAAAAAAATTTAATAGAACATATATTTGTTTCGCCATTTTAATTATTTTAATAGGTAATGTACGTGCAATCGCTTGTAAATTTGAAGTGTACATGTGAAAAAGGGGGAAGGGTGTGGGAGCATAGACACTCCAATATGAGTCAAGGGTACATTAGAGACCCACTGAGAAGGTGAAACGCGAAAATGAACAAACCAAAGGGCAACGGAGTGAAACGGAATGGTCTAGCCCACCCTATCACTCCGCGGTTAAGCCCAATGGGGGTACTTTCATCGCTTCGGATGGCGCTACATCCTCCCCCTATAAAAGGGAATATATATATATATATATATATATATATATATATATATATATATATATATATATATATATATATATATATATATATATATATATATATATATATATATATATATATATATATATATATATATATATATAATATATATATATATAATATATATATATATATATATATATATATATATATATATATATATATATATATATATATATATATATATATATATATATATATATATATATATATATATATATATATATATATATATATATATATATATATATATATATATATATATATATATATATATATATATATATATATATATATATATATATATATATATATATATATATATATATATATATATATATATATATATATATATATATTATAATATATATATATATAATATAAAATTATATATAAAATAATATAATATATATAATATATATATATATATATATATATATATATATATATATATATATATATATATATATATATATATATATATATATATATATATATATATATATATATATAATATATATATATATATATATACAGTAATCAGTCAGGTGACTAACTATCACTGAAACTAATGAGGAAATCAATATTGTTGATATTAGAATACTATACGTGATTCTGCACAGAGACGTCAGAAATGTACGATAGAAAGTTTTTTTTTTTATAATATAATAAAATTTTCTGAGGAAAAGCATGTCTGACGTTTTTCTTCAAATAATAATAATAATAATAATAATAATAATAATAATAATAATAATAATAATAATAATAATAATAATAATAATAATAATAGAGGTTTATTCCAAATTTTTTAATTGCCGCATAAGTGGAATGTACAGTCGTGAACAGAAGTTCGTTCCTATTAGGCTGGAAATAAATATATATATAAAATGGAAATCATGTCATAAAAGCTCTTTTTTGAATAAAAAGAAAATAAAAACATTGAGCTGGGCTTAATTGAACTGTGATTGGCTGAATCTGAAATGATCCCTATTTTATATAAATATTTATTTCCAGCTTAATAGGAACGAACTTCTGTTCACGACTGTACCAAAAATTGTTTGCTTCCCCAAAAGGATCTTTTGCTCCTACTCCACCCAAATCCTTGTAACTCTGATTCCCCATCCCTGGTAATATCCTTTAAAATAGATAAAATTCTAAAAATAGTTATGAGTATCTCTAGAATGAACTTTCTTTTGAATCATTACACACTCATTAACCTGAAGGCCGATTTCCCGAGTTTATCTTCAAGTTTGTTAATTCCTGCCATATTTGTCTCTCTCCACAACTACTTTAATGTATTTCAAGTCTTTTGAAAGAAATTAGAGTAAAATAAGTAATAAAATGCAATGCTATAAAAGTCTGTGTGACGTCACTAAGAGAGTTTCCATTAAGATGACGTCATTTTAAGCAATTTTAGATTGTGATTGGTCAGACGATTTAAATCTAACAACTTTCATCAGGGGACGTCAAAAATAGAATGACGTCACTCCCGCGATTCTTCATTTATTTGAATTTGGAATTAACAACCTACGTCACAATTTATGGCAGGCAAAACTGCTATTCGATTTCATTACTTATTTCTATACTTGCAGTAATCAATTCAAAAAAAATTAAAAATAATAATAACAGTAATTAATTATTATTATTATTATTATTATTATTATTATTATTATTATTATTATTGGGGGAGGGGGAATTCGTTCCCCAAGAAGCCCATTTCAGTTTTGTATTAATACATATATAAAGTATACGAATTTTTGTTTGTACAACTTTGTAACTGGAAAGATGAATAAAGATTATTATTATTGTTATTATTATTATTATTATTATTATTATTATTATTATTATTATTATTATTATTATTATTATTATTATTATTATTGATACTGTTAATGTTTTTATAATCCCCATATACGGTTTTGGACTCTTTAAATAAAAATGTAAATAAATTATACACGTTTGAAGGGTATTTAACAGAATTCAAGAATTTGCAAGTGACAAAGTTGATGACGTCGATAAACCTGTTTGCTGACGTCATAAGCCACATTTCACACAGAATCAAACACCTTCATAAGATTTCAAACGCTTGATAAACATTGGGAAACGCAATTTTTATCTGTCAGAAATATTTAATAAAGATAGTTCAGCCTTTTTTTAATTTATATATATATATATATATATATATATATATATATATATATATATATATATATATATATATATATATATATATATATATATATATATATATATATATATATATATATATATATATATATATATATATATATATATATATAAACAATCAAAACTAATGCATTTAGGGTTAGGTTTATGATTAAGGCTTCTCCAATAATACCTATTGACCCTGTCGTTTCAGATGTGGGTAATGATTTCTTTTGTAACTAGGTTTATCCCCTCACCAAAAAAAAGCAATTTTCATTCATTAAAAAAGTAATTTACGAATATTTGAAAGAAAAGCTCACCCAAGAAGCTCGAATTGCATAATACTGAAAATATGAAGATTGATTCGAGACAGGTCTCTTTTCGAGTTTATATTTCCTTTAATTAAAAGTTAACTACTTTGTAAAGTCTAAACTCTTCTTAATAAAAAAAAGAGATTTGTAAGTGTTAAAAAGAGGTAACATCCACAGGTCCTTTATTTTATTGTGAGATAGAAGGGACTGATCGATAATAAAACCAAAGTTTACATAGATAGAACATACTTTGGTAAAATACAATCGTAAATGAATTTTATGTTAATTTAAGCAAAAAAAATGAATTTTATGTTAATTTAAAAAATAAATTTTATGTTAATTTAAGCAAAAAAATGAATTTTATGTTAATTTAAAAAATGAATTTCATGTTAATTTAAGCAAAAAAAAGGAATTTTATGTTAATTTAAGCAAAAAAAATGAATTTTATGTTAATTTAAGCAAAAAAAATGAATTTTATGTTAATTTAAGCAAACAAAATGAATTTTATATTAATTTAAGAAAAAAAAATGAATTTTTGTTAATTTAAGAAAAATAATCTTGGAGCAAAGTAATGTGCATAAAATTCTGTCAAGAAAAAGAATTTCTTAAATAAGAGAAAGAAAGAAATAATATTAGAAAAGAAATAAAATTCAAGACTATTTATTTAAACAAATGAGATATACGAGTACAGGAGGTAAGGCAATGTTCAACAAAGCGAAAATTAGACTAAAGACTGTGAATGTTGTAGAAATTATTCAAATAAAGTAGACCGTTTACCAAGGAAAGCACCAACACCATCACAGGAAACTACCAACTCTCTAGTGATGATGGGGTGAGAGGTTGATGAGATGTATTGTTTGGATGCAGCACCTCCAAGAATTTCAGGAAACAGATGAATCTTTCGCCATTTTGTAATACGTTTTTAAAAGATAAGGTTTGAGTGTGTGCTTGTGAATCAGTGTGTGGACATATGAAGGACGGATAGAGAGGTGGAAGGAGAAATGTTCAAGTGTATGGGTGAGAGTACGCAAGAGATACCATCTGAGAAGTTGAAACGCAAAAAGGACAAATTATAGGACAACTGAGTGAGGAGGAGAGCATCTGACAAATATAAAACTCTGTGGAGTGCCATTGAAAGGGTGAAAACTTTACCTGGGAGTTCAAATAAAAGTGAAAGACTTGCATTGAAACCAACATGCTGAAAAAGGAGATCTTTTAATCTATTAAAGCGATATATAAAAAAGTGACTTTTGAGGGCTGACAGGAAAAGATTCTAAACCAACTGACAGGACAAAGGCCGTTCCTTGGAGAGGATATATATATATATATATATATATATATATATATATATATATATATATATATATATATATATATATATATATATATATATATATATATATATATATATATATATATATATATATATATATATATATATATATATATACAAAATAAATAGAGCTAAACATATTGGGAAGATAAAGAAATTTTTACCTCATCAGGGGTAGAACCACAGCATGTTGCGACTGAGAACGACAAAATATATATATATATATATATATATATATATATATATATATATATATATATATATATATATATATATATATATATATATATATATATTATATATATATATATATAATATATATAAGTGTAAAAGAACTAAAAATAAAAAATTATGTAATGTTAATCAAGGCCGGAAATGTTTCAGCTATCAAAGAAATTAATTACAGAAAATTGAAAACAAGTGTGACGTTATTATGAAAAGTATATATATATATATATATATATATATATATATATATATATATATATATATATATATATATATATATATATATATATATATATATATATATATATATATATATATATATATATATATATATATATATATATATATATATATATATATATATATATATATATATATATATATTAAAGATGGATCGGATGTCATATTTTCTCATTTTCGAATGCTGAATTTTGGTGAAGTGTGGATGCAGATGTGAATGCGGATCGGATGTAGAACTTTCGTCAAGAATTTTCGCAAGTTCGGAAAAGGATGGGATGTTAATTTTATATATATATATATATATATATATATATATATATATATATATATATATATATATATATATATATATATATATATATATATATATATATATATATATATATATATATATATATATATATATATATATATATATATACTTTACTTTAATTTTGTTCCCCTTGGACCTTCCTCACTGGAAGGGCCACACTGCCTTCAGGAAATCCGCAAGGGCCGCCGGCCGTGTCCAAAGGTCTCTCAGAGAGATGTGATGGAGGGTTCTGTGTTGTACAAGAGAGGGGCATCTCAGAAGGAGATGTTCTGTTATGTCTGGTTCTTGCATACATCTTTGACATATTGGGGATAGTGTGTTTTGTTTATTGAATCTATGTTTGTATGCTTGTAGGTTAGGGTGGTGGCCTGACCTCAATCTGGATAGGGTTATTTGGGTTTTGCGTGGTAATGTGTTTTGTGTATTTGCTATGTCGGGGGGTTGTTCGTTGAGAAGATGATTTGGTTGGCGGGTGTTGAGATAATTTTGTGTTATGATGGTGTGTATGTGCTTGATTAGTGGTGTGTTGTTTGCAGTAGGTGGAATGGTTCTGAATATGTTACTGTAGTATAGGGCAGGGGATGATGGAGGTAATTTTAGACGGTGTCTTGTGTGGTCTTGTAGGGTATAGTGACAAGGGTGTGATATGTCTAGGGTGTTTGTGTAGAATTGGGTTCCTATCATGTCTAGGTGAACACAGATATATATATATATATATATATATATATATATATATATATATATATATATATATATATATATATATATATATATATATATATATATATATATATATATATATATATCGAAAAATAATCTGTTTGAAAAAAGATAAGAATTGATAACTATACTTGAAGATTTCACTGGGGAATAGGAAAAGGAATTCTACAGTTAGGTTTTTAGAATATATATATATATATATATATATATATATATATATATATATATATATATATATATATATATATATATATATATATATATATATATATATATATATATAATACGGAAGTAGAGCTCCCGAGGCGATGAGTTACCCCCCATTGGGTATATGGAATGTTAAGGGTTACTTCCCATTTCATCCCAGTGCCCAATGGTTCTCTCCACTTCGCGCTCACCTTCTTCTACACGGAGTAGGCTCTCCTTCACACAAATAAAACATTAATGCAGACACCCTTTTTTAAAAGAAAAACTAAATAATGGCGTCAACAACAGTAGCCTCGGAGAAGCCCCGGGGAGCGTCTTTCAAAAATAGCCCCTCATCCACCCCTTCCCCCATCATCACTTGGAAGTTGGTAGCCTCCGGTAATATGCTT
Organism: Armadillidium nasatum; assembly: GCA_009176605.1. Classification (NCBI taxonomy): domain Eukaryota; kingdom Metazoa; phylum Arthropoda; class Malacostraca; order Isopoda; family Armadillidiidae; genus Armadillidium; species Armadillidium nasatum. The sequence continues at coordinate 181,116 of SEYY01007256.1, forward strand.
GGTGCCACCAAGACTACAGGTCTACACTCCAATTTCAACTTTGTTGAACATCACCTCTTTTCTTCTAGACCTCACCTCTTATTCTTGACCGAAACTCAGATGTTTGAGCGTTCTGATAGCAAACCCTATTCTGTTTCCTTCACTGCCTCTATCCTCTATTTTCAGCCAAAGTCGATTGTTGTGGAACCCTGGAATTTTTCTTTATTAAACGTCTTAATTCCAATTAACGTCTAAACCCAGCAACCGCGTCCGTCCCCCTCCTAATCTATTGACCTTTCTCCTGCACTATGTACTACATGTATGTACGCATGCGTATGTGTGAACAGCTTATCTCAATTCAGATATCTCGTGCTTTCCTTTTTTTCTGGCACATAACCAACTAACTTAATAATCACATACACCGATTACATTCATTTCACATTTGCCATTTGTAATTTATAACCTGTGTATATAACTTTACTCGTTTGCTATATCATTAATCTTAAATTTGTATTTAATTTATCATGCATTATGTGACTTGCTATTAATTTCCTTGTGATCTTGTTACAGATAATATTGAAAATGCATTTTATATTAATCCGAAACGTCTAATTATTTATCATGCTGATTATTAAAGTTTATCATTAATATGCATTATGTTGCCTCCTACGTTGTTAGCATTATGCTTAATAATATATATATATATATATATATATATATATATATATATATATATATATATATATATATATATATATATATATATATATATATATATATATATATATTATATATATATATATATATATATATAATATAATAATAATAATAATAAAAATAAAGTATAATGCTTTTAAATCATAAGTTTTAATAATTATTTTAAGTAACTAGACGTTTCGGATTAATATAAAAAATCCATTATCAATATTATAAGTAAAAAGATCAAAAGAATAATTAATAACAGGTCACAAAATGAATGACAAAAAAAAGTTTTTAAAATTAAGATTAATGATATAGAGAAAAAACAAAAAACAAAACAAGCTAAGTTGTATATGCACAGGTTATAAATAACAAATTGCAAATTTGAAATAAACATAGTTGGTATATGCAGAAGTTGATTTAGTTGGTAATGCAGTGCTATTTTGAAAACTTTATTTGTCATACATTTTGTGACCTGTTATTAATTATTCTTTTGATCTTGTTACAGATAATATTGATAATGGATTTTGTATACTAATCCGAAACGTCTAGTTACTTTTAATAATTATTAAAACTTATTTGTTTGCATTATGTTGCTTCCTACGTTGTTGGCATTATGATTTATAATACGTATAAAGTTCCCTAAAAACAAATCCTTGGCTTATATATATATATATATATATATATATATATATATATATATATAT
>SEYY01007256.1:187500-192500 GCA_009176605.1 Armadillidium nasatum
TGTGTACGTTTTATATGCATCTGTGTGTTATCTATTTCGCGCACAGATTTTAATATATATATATATATATATATATATATATATATATATATATATATATATATATATATATATATATATATATATATATATATATATATATATATATATATATATATATATATATATATATTTATTTATTTTGTGCAAAGGAACATCTCACTACACTCCACACCCATGCTCAAGGTGTAACCAGTAGGCAATTCACTCTTCTTTTTCACATACACACCACGCACTATTACAAACTTCACATCCTTTTACAAAATTCTTAAAAATGGCACAAACAAACGAGCCTATTTAAAACTAAGTGTGGCAGCCTCTTAAAATAGTCCCTCATCTCCCCTCCATCCCATCCTCCAACATATCATCACCCAAAAGGCGGCCTCTGGTGGTGCGTTTGGTATCTTCAGAATTCTCTGCTCATTAGTTCGGTAACATTTCTGGTCTTTATTCTAATTCCACTCTACTAAACATCCCCTTTTCTTCTCCAGACTTTACCTCTTACTCGTAACCGAAACTCAGATTTCTGATCATTCCAATATGGCTTATTCTGTTCCCTCTTACTGCCACTATCCTCAATTTTCAGACAACGAATGTTTTGCAGATGTGCGTAACGATGTTTGTTTTCTTGTCTCATTAGAATTATTTTGAATTTTCTACATTATAGATTAGAATCTCTTTCCAATTCTACGACCAAATTCATTTGTTCTGTATATTGGTTTTCCAACTCACTTGATTATCTTAAATTAAAAGGGAAATTAAACTCCAAAGTAGAGCATTTTCTAGAATGTTCTCTTTTCTAAAAAAAAATATTAGTTTTGGTGATTTCAATATTCACCATCGTCATTGATTCTTTTTTCTAATTTTCAAAAGAGAATTGCTGAACTCGTCTTCACTTTATCTATTCACAATAACCTCGAGTAGATGGTGCATCATCCTGTCTATATCCCTGATCGTCTTGAATATGATCACAACACATAAAACATTTTTTTTAAAGCTTTCAACCCCTCTCCTTAACTAAGTTATACCAAAGTTTGCTTTACTTGTAAATTCTTTCCACCTCTTGGTTCAGATCATCTTTATATTTCTATATCCTGTTTCATCCCTAACAGCTTCACTGTTATCGAGAAAAGGTTTCTGACACTGTTGCCACTGAGTGATAGGAAATGCTCTCGTTTTTTTTGATTTCCCACAGAAATATTTCTGCTTCAATGAGAGGAGTCCCTTGAAGTGTGCAGAACGCGTAACCAAGGTGGTTTTCTACGAGATAATAAATATTGGTTGAATTCTTCTTTTTCTCTTACAAAATCTACTTTCCTTGATGTTAAATACATTAATCTTTCTGGTTCCATTTTCTTACACACTTTCTGGCACTATGCCAAAATGTCAAATTTGCCTTTATTTTCTTCTTTCATTCTTCTAATTTTTTCCCTCTGAATAATAGTTTCATATTTTGCTACAGCGAAATTCTTCCCTCAAACCTTTACCTTTAATTCAACTTTAGGTGATTTTGGAGCTATTCCTCCTTCTCCACTTACCTCCAATTCATTTACGTATAATATAACAATTTCAGCTGAATATGTATTTTTTTAACAGTTTACCACCGTTCACAGGCTGAGCCCTTTTCTAGGAGGGAACAGAAATATAATGTAAAACAAAACAACCTACGCCTGAGAATAACGTAAATCTCTCAGGTGAACGCAGACGGAGGTTTTAAAGAGAAGATTAAATATATCAGGAAAAATAGATGATGGCAGAGAGTTCCACAGAACAGAAGAGGCTGAGAAGAAGGAAGCAAAACAACGGGAAAGTCTGGCTTTTGCTATATTCTTACAAAATTCCTGCGAAAGAATGTCACCCCTTTTGCTACGAGGGCGACGCAATGGGGATGGTATGAGAGAGGTCAATTCCCTTGAGCATTTTCCGTTGTAGTACCTATAGAAAAGAGATAGATAGTGTGCCAACGTCACGCCGCAGAGACAGAGGGTCAAATGAGTTTGAAAGTAGGGAACGTTTATCAATCCTTTAGCCTTAGATTCAATCCAATCCAAAAGAAGGGTGGAACCAGAGCCTTCCTCCCCCAAATGTGAGGACAGTACTCCATACATTGGACCACTCCCAATAAACGTTGATTTATTTTATCAAAAAACCAAAGAACTTTTATTCGGAACAAGTTACAACTCATTAATTAAGGTCTTTTAAAATAATGAAGATTAAATATTTTTAAAATGGCGGATTTAAAATAAAAGAAATAAAAAAAAAATGCCTGAATTTTTTGGGTGGGGATTTCTTTCTCAAAAAGACACTTTTTTTTTAGCATCTCAAAAAAAAACAAACTCTTCTCTCTCTCTCTTTATTTATAAATATATATATGTATATATATATATATATATATATATATATATATATATATATATATATATATATATATATATATATATATATATATATATATATATATATATATATATATATATATATATATATATATATATATATATATATATATATATATATATATATATATATATATATATATATATATATATATATATATATATATATATATATAATATATTCAAAACCAATAAACAGTTTTCTTTATAAAAAATTGCATTGTAATGTTTTGCAATAGTAATAATACTAAGGAATTATTACTTCAAACATTTCTAAACTTAAGGTTTTAAAAGCAAGGAAAATATCTGTGCGAAGAGCAATGACCATAAATGGTAAATTTTTGTTATCAATCAATATGATATTACATACGAACACATAAACACACTTGTATATATATATATATATATAAATATATATATATATATATATATATATATATATATATATATATATATATATATATATATATATATATATATATATATATATATATATATATATATATATATATATATATATATCCTTTCCAAGAAAGATCACGAGAAAAAGAAACTCCGAGAATATTGAGGACAGACGAAGGTTTGAGTCTAGTGTTTTCGAAGAAGATATCATAGTTATGTGGAAGATTGTGTCGAGTAGAAAAATAGAGGAATTGAGTTTTTTAGGCATTGAAAACTACCATGTTTTCTCTGCCCCAATTTGAAATACGAGAAAGATCAGACGTTAGTTGCTCCAAGGCTATCCTTCATGAATCTGTTAACTGCTGTTGAGAGGGCGTCTTTCAAATTGAAAGGAGTAATGAAGAGTGGAGTCATCGGCATAGGACTGTATAGGAGACGAAGTAATAGAGAGAAGGTCGATGAAAATTAGAAAAGTTTTGGGGATAGGACAGATCCTTGAGGAACACCACTATTTGTAGATTTATAGAATGAACAGTGACCGTCTATAATAGCTGCTATAGAACGACCGGAAAGGAAATTAGAGAGAAGGTCACAGAGAGAAGGATAGATTCCGAAAGAGGGAAGTTTGAAAATCAAAGCTTTGTGCCAGACTCTATCGAAGGCTTTCGATATGTCTAACGCCACAGCCATATATATATATATATATATATAATATATATATATATATATATATATATATATATATATATATATATATATATATATATATATATATATATAATATATATATATATATATATATATATATATATATATATATATATATATATATATATATATATATATATATATATATATATATATATATATATATATATATATATATATATATATATATATATATATATATATATATATATATATATATATATATATATATATATATATATATATATATATATATATATATATATATATAATATATAGAACAAAAATAAACTCTTTTTGGCCACCAATATCATTTTCCATATAAAGTAAAAAAAATAAATAAATAAATAAATTAAAAAAAAATAAAAAAAAGTATAATTGTCACTTAATCTCAAAATTCAAATTCTTAAAATCTCTTTGAAAGATTATTTGTTGTTACGTGTAAAGATAAAAATTCATTTTTATCACTGAGATTACAAGTGTATTCTTACATGATAAATATTTATAATGCTTATTCACTCTCTCAAATAATAATGAATCATTATTTTTTAAAGACGAGTTTCAAATAAAATAAATATATATATATATATATATATATATATATATATATATATATATATATATATATATTATATATATATATATATATATATAATATATATATATATATATATATATATATATATATATATATATGTTTTGTATGTGCATGTGTGTGTGTAAGAACACCAATAGTCTGCATGATACCAGCAAGAGATGTGAAAAATAAATTAAATTCAGAAGAAATAAAAAAAATTTCCTAATACACGGCAATTAAAAATGTAAGTCAGAAGGAGAGGTGAAAATGGGTAATGGAAGAGTATTGAAAACTTTACAAGTAGATTATTTAAACAAATAACCGCAATGACTAAACCAGAGCTTAGATAATTTGACAGAGAGAGAGAGAGAGAGAGAGAGAGAGAGAGAGAGAGAGAGAGAGAGAGAGAGAGAGAGAGAGAGAGAGAGAGAGAGAGAGAGAGAGAGACTTTACAGAAAGAAGAATAGCAAGAGCTTTATGCATATATAAGAAGGTTATGTAACTAATATCACGATAATTCTGTATCAGTTGCACAGTGAAGGTAACATGGGAAGAATGATGCGGAAGTTAGAAAGGGAGAGAGAGAGAGAGTAGGTGAGTGTGAGAAATTTGGTGAGACGAAAAATCCCATATTCCAAACTTTCAAAATGAGCTGTATGAACAGAAATCCCATAGATATGTGATGAGAATTCTACGCATATAAAGACATATGACATTATTGTGAAGTGCAAGAAACAGAGGTGGTGTGAAGAAGTTTTGAAAGCTTTTTAGAACACCTAACCTCTTATAGTAAAAGCTCTTTGGTGAAAGAGGACAATGAGATCTTTCCAAGATAAATAATAACAAGAATACTAATAAAAGAGAAAAGTTTGAACTGC
>SEYY01007256.1:197500-200000 GCA_009176605.1 Armadillidium nasatum
TCCCACTGCAGCCAGGTCTCGAACCCTGGACCTCTCGCTTGCTAGGCGAGTACTCGATATATAATATATATAATATATATATATAAATATATATATATATATATATATATATATATATATATATATATATATATATATATATATGAAAGCTTATTACAATTTCCGTAAAATATACAGTACTCGAAAGCATTTTGATTATTTATACTTCAAGCGAAATCATAAACTTACCTCGAAGAGTAAATACATTTTATGTAAGAGAGATTAAAATATATATATATATAAATATTTTGTAGATTTTCTACCCACAGTGCCAACCACTTAAAAATCACAATCGGTGCCAAATTTTGTCTCCGATGTTGATGTTTAAAAAAAGGTATTTAAGAACAATGAACTAATCAACCAAACCTATCTGTAATTAGGTAGAAAAGCAACAACTTGTGAAGTTTCATTTACATAAAAAACAATTCTTTTTGTTGTTCTTTGATAAAATTTTGTATTTAATTATATATATATATATATATATATATATATATATATATATATATATATATATATATATATATATATATATATATATATATATATATATATATATATATATATATATATATATATATATATATATATATATTATATATACTTACAAGTTACAGCCGCTCCCACGAAGGGTCTAGACTCTGTCAGCGGGGCCAGTATTTTCTTCTGCCTTCCAAAATTATTTCCTCTCTCAGCTCCTGAATCGACGGCATTCCATGTCTTCTCAGTGAGTCCTCCAGCGAGTTCCTCCATCTCTTCCTAGGTCTTGCCCACTCCGGTCTCCATTCCCATCTCTTCCTTGCAACTCTGGCCTCCTGCATCCTTTCCAGATGTCCCCACCACCTCAGTCTGGCTGGGTCCATTTTATTCAGCATGACTTTCTCCCCAACGTCCTCTCTCTTATTATTTCGTTTCTTTGTCTATCCCTTCTGGTCTTGCCTGCTATTGTTCTTAATTATACATCTCAGCCGACTGTATTCTATTATCCTCCCTTGTGTTCGTGCTCCGTGTCTTTGCTCCATAAAGTAAGATCGGTGTTAGCACATTCTCAAATATCACCCACTTCACTTCCACACTCATTTGTCTATCTCTCAGTATGAGATACACTGCTATTACAGCTCCCCAGTACTGAGCTACAATACTTGTGATCTCCTACCCATTTCCTCCTTCTTCTCCAAATACATTTCCCAGATACTAATATTTCTCTACCATCCTTATCTCAGTTCCCTCCATGAGTACCCTCAGCTCTGCCTCTCCTTCGTCTCTATGACCACTTTGATCTCCGTCTTTTCTGTATTCAGAGCCAACCTCGCCACTCTAAGTCTATTCGCAAAACACATCACCACTTCTCTCAACCTATTTCTCTCCTCGCTCCAACACGCCAAATCATCAGCATATGTTAAAATGTCACCGTCTAGGTTTCCTGTATCCTCCCTCGCCTTCTTTATCACTATATCCAGATATGCTATAAACAAAATTGGTGACACTAGGCTTCCTTGCTTAGCTGCGGTTCTTACCTCAAACCATTCCTTATTCTCATTTTCTCTTCTTACATTGCACTTGCTCTTCTTATACAAACTTTCTAAAGATATTCTTAGTTTTTTGCTCACAGCATATTCTCTCTCCATAACTTTCCACAATCTTCCTCTTGGCACCGAGTCAAAGGATTTTCTCAGATCTTTAAATGCTATATATGCTCGTTTATTAAATTCATATACCTTTTCTAATATTATTCTTATTATAACAAGAGGTCTGTTGTGCTTCTATTCTTCTTATATCCGTGTTGCTCTTCTCTTAGTTTGGGCTCAGATACCATTCTCAACCTTCTCTCTAATATCCTTTCATATGTTTTTGTTAAATGATCCAATAATGATATTCTCCTGTAGTTTTTGTCTCTCTTCCCCTTATATATTGGAACCATAATTGACTTTTCTCATCTTTCCGGCACTTCACTCTCATTCCAACACCTGTTCATCAATTTTATCTCTTTCATTTTTCTTCTTCCTCTTTCATAAGTTCTATGGAAATCACATCTTCTACAGGTGCTTTGACAATCTTCATTGCTCTCATGACTACCTCCAACTCCTCCACTGTGATTTCCTCTACCCCTGCTCCTCCTCCTCTCCTTGATCATTCAAATTGAAGTTCATTGAAGTTTTCCGTTCATCTCCTGTTAATATCTGTTGGTCTTACCAAAACTTCTCTTAGCTTATCTTTGATATTACACACCTTCCTCTTTGATTCTCTATATGTTTTTGCTAGCCTAAATATCTTCTTCCTTTCTGCCCCATATCTTTATTGCTTCTTCTTCTTCTGCTCTTCTTTTCACTCTCTCTCTCTCTGCTTCATTCCTTGCCTCCACATAAAAAGACCTTGTCTGTGTTGTTCTATTTTTCAGCCACCTTCTCATCAATACAGTTTTCCCCTTTATTGCTTCCTTCACGTCCTCGTCAAACCATTTCGT
>SEYY01007256.1:202500-207706 GCA_009176605.1 Armadillidium nasatum
CAAAAAAGATCGTTTCAAGAACAGTTTCAAGCATACGAGCTCCCGTCAAGGATCAGGTTTTCACCCTATTGTTCCCTCTATCGTTCCTTTTTATGATATTATTTAATTACAATGCTATAAACGCATCAGTAAACATGTATAAAGTGAAAATAGAAACTTTTTATGGGAATCCTTCTCTGGGGTCGAACCACCGCCTGTTGCGACTGAGAACGACAAAGACTCGATGCTCTACCACTGAGCCATCCACGATCCCAAAAAAGATCGTTTCAAGAACAGTTTCAAGCATACGAGCTCCCGTCAAGGATCAGGTTTTCACCCTATTGTTCCCTCTATCGTTCCTTTTTATGATATTATTTAATTACAATGCTATAAACGCATCAGTAAACATGTATAAAGTGAAAATAGAAACTTTTTATGGGAATCCTTCTCTGGGGTCGAACCACCGCCTGTTGCGACTGAGAACGACAAAGACTCGATGCTCTACCACTGAGCTATCCACGATCCCAAAAAAGATCGTTTCAAGAACAGTTTCAAGCATACGAGCTCCCGTCAAGGATCAGGTTTTCACCCTATTGTTCCCTCTATCGTTCCTTTTTATGATATTATTTAATTACAATGCTATAAACGCATCAGTAAACATGTATAAAGTGAAAATAGAAACTTTTTATGGGAATCCTTCTCTGGGGTCGAACCACCGCCTGTTGCGACTGAGAACGACAAAGACTCGATGCTCTACCACTGAGCCATCCACGATCCCAAAAAAGATCGTTTCAAGAACAGTTTCAAGCATACGAGCTCCCGTCAAGGATCAGGTTTTCACCCTATTGTTCCCTCTATCGTTCCTTTTTATGATATTATTTAATTACAATGCTATAAACGCATCAGTAAACATGTATAAAGTGAAAATAGAAACTTTTTATGGGAATCCTTCTCTGGGGTCGAACCACCGCCTGTTGCGACTGAGAACGACAAAGACTCGATGCTCTACCACTGAGCCATCCACGATCCCAAAAAAGATCGTTTCAAGAACAGTTTCAAGCATACGAGCTCCCGTCAAGGATCAGGTTTTCACCCTATTGTTCCCTCTATCGTTCCTTTTTATGATATTATTTAATTACAATGCTATAAACGCATCAGTAAATATGTATAAAGTGAAAATAGAAACTTTTTATGGGAATCCTTCTCTGGGGTCGAACCACCGCCTGTTGCGACTGAGAACGACAAAGACTCGATGCTCTACCACTGAGCCATCCACGATCCCAAAAAAGATCGTTTCAAGAACAGTTTCAAGCATACGAGCTCCCGTCAAGGATCAGGTTTTCACCCTATTGTTCCCTCTATCGTTCCTTTTTATGATATTATTTAATTACAATGCTATAAACGCATCAGTAAATATGTATAAAGTGAAAATAGAAACTTTTTATGGGAATCCTTCTCTGGGGTCGAACCACCGCCTGTTGCGACTGAGAACGACAAAGACTCGATGCTCTACCACTGAGCTATCCACGATCCCAAAAAAGATCGTTTCAAGAACAGTTTCAAGCATACGAGCTCCCGTCAAGGATCAGGTTTTCACCCTATTGTTCCCTCTATCGTTCCTTTTTATGATATTATTTAATTACAATGCTATAAACGCATCAGTAAACATGTATAAAGTGAAAATAGAAACTTTTTATGGGAATCCTTCTCTGGGGTCGAACCACCGCCTGTTGCGACTGAGAACGACAAAGACTCGATGCTCTACCACTGAGCCATCCACGATCCCAAAAAAGATCGTTTCAAGAACAGTTTCAAGCAACAGCGGTGGTTCGACCCCAGAGAAGGATTCCCATAAAAGTTTCTATTTTCACTTTATACATGTTTACTGATGCGTTTATAGCATTGTAATTAAATAATATCATAAAAAGGAACGATAGAGGGAACAATAGGGTGAAAACCTGATCCTTGACGGGAGCTCGTATGCTTGAAACTGTTCTTGAAACGATCTTTTTTGGGATCGTGGATAGCTCAGTGGTAGAGCATCGAGTCTTTGTCGTTCTCAGTCGCAACAGGCGGTGGTTCGACCCCAGAGAAGGATTCCCATAAAAAGTTTCTATTTTCACTTTATACATATTTACTGATGCGTTTATAGCATTGTAATTAAATAATATCATAAAAAGGAACGATAGAGGGAACAATAGGGTGAAAACCTGATCCTTGACGGGAGCTCGTATGCTTGAAACTGTTCTTGAAACGATCTTTTTTGGGATCGTGGATAGCTCAGTGGTAGAGCATCGAGTCTTTGTCGTTCTCAGTCGCAACAGGCGGTGGTTCGACCCCAGAGAAGGATTCCCATAAAAAGTTTCTATTTTCACTTTATACATGTTTACTGATGCGTTTATAGCATTGTAATTAAATAATATCATAAAAAGGAACGATAGAGGGAACAATAGGGTGAAAACCTGATCCTTGACGGGAGCTCGTATGCTTGAAACTGTTCTTGAAACGATCTTTTTTGGGATCGTGGATAGCTCAGTGGTAGAGCATCGAGTCTTTGTCGTTCTCAGTCGCAACAGGCGGTGGTTCGACCCCAGAGAAGGATTCCCATAAAAAGTTTCTATTTTCACTTTATACATATTTACTGATGCGTTTATAGCATTGTAATTAAATAATATCATAAAAAGGAACGATAGAGGGAACAATAGGGTGAAAACCTGATCCTTGACGGGAGCTCGTATGCTTGAAACTGTTCTTGAAACGATCTTTTTTGGGATCGTGGATGGCTCAGTGGTAGAGCATCGAGTCTTTGTCGTTCTCAGTCGCAACAGGCGGTGGTTCGACCCCAGAGAAGGATTCCCATAAAAAGTTTCTATTTTCACTTTATACATGTTTACTGATGCGTTTATAGCATTGTAATTAAATAATATCATAAAAAGGAACGATAGAGGGAACAATAGGGTGAAAACCTGATCCTTGACGGGAGCTCGTATGCTTGAAACTGTTCTTGAAACGATCTTTTTTGGGATCGTGGATAGCTCAGTGGTAGAGCATCGAGTCTTTTGTCGTTCTCAGTCGCAACAGGCGGTGGTTCGACCCCAGAGAAGGATTCCCATAAAAGTTTCTATTTTCACTTTATACATATTTACTGATGCGTTTATAGCATTGTAATTAAATAATATCATAAAAAGGAACGATAGAGGGAACAATAGGGTGAAAACCTGATCCTTGACGGGAGCTCGTATGCTTGAAACTGTTCTTGAAACGATCTTTTTTGGGATCGTGGATGGCTCAGTGGTAGAGCATCGAGTCTTTGTCGTTCTCAGTCGCAACAGGCGGTGGTTCGACCCCAGAGAAGGATTCCCATAAAAAGTTTCTATTTTCACTTTATACATGTTTACTGATGCGTTTATAGCATTGTAATTAAATAATATCATAAAAAGGAACGATAGAGGGAACAATAGGGTGAAAACCTGATCCTTGACGGGAGCTCGTATGCTTGAAACTGTTCTTGAAACGATCTTTTTTGGGATCGTGGATAGCTCAGTGGTAGAGCATCGAGTCTTTGTCGTTCTCAGTCGCAACAGGCGGTGGTTCGACCCCAGAGAAGGATTCCCATAAAAAGTTTCTATTTTCACTTTATACATATTTACTGATGCGTTTATAGCATTGTAATTAAATAATATCATAAAAAGGAACGATAGAGGGAACAATAGGGTGAAAACCTGATCCTTGACGGGAGCTCGTATGCTTGAAACTGTTCTTGAAACGATCTTTTTTGGGATCGTGGATAGCTCAGTGGTAGAGCATCGAGTCTTTGTCGTTCTCAGTCGCAACAGGCGGTGGTTCGACCCCAGAGAAGGATTCCCATAAAAAGTTTCTATTTTCACTTTATACATGTTTACTGATGCGTTTATAGCATTGTAATTAAATAATATCTTAAAAAGGAACGATAGAGGGAACAATAGGGTGAAAACCTGATCCTTGACGGGAGCTCGTATGCTTGAAACTGTTCTTGAAACGATCTTTTTTGGGTTCGTGGATAGCTCAGTGGTAGAGCATCGAGTCTTTGTCGTTCTCAGTCGCAACAGGCGGTGGTTCGACCCCAGAGAAGGATTCCCATAAAAGTTTCTATTTTCACTTTATACATATTTACTGATGCGTTTATAGCATTGTAATTAAATAATATCATAAAAAGGAACGATAGAGGGAACAATAGGGTGAAAACCTGATCCTTGACGGGAGCTCGTATGCTTGAAACTGTTCTTGAAACGATCTTTTTTGGGATCGTGGATAGCTCAGTGGTAGAGCATCGAGTCTTTGTCGTTCTCAGTCGCAACAGGCGGTGGTTCGACCCCAGAGAAGGATTCCCATAAAAAGTTTCTATTTTCACTTTATACATATTTACTGATGCGTTTATAGCATTGTAATTAAATAATATCCTTAAAAAGGAACGATAGAGGGAACAATAGGGTGAAAACCTGATCCTTGACGGGAGCTCGTATGCTTGAAACTGTTCTTGAAACGATCTTTTTTGGGATCGTGGATAGCTCAGTGGTAGAGCATCGAGTCTTTGTCGTTCTCAGTCGCAACAGGCGGTGGTTCGACCCCAGAGAAGGATTCCCATAAAAAGTTTCTATTTTCACTTTATACATGTTTACTGATGCGTTTATAGCATTGTAATTAAATAATACCTTAAAAAGGAACGATAGAGGGAACAATAGGGTGAAAACCTGATCCTTGACGGGAGCTCGTATGCTTGAAACTGTTCTTGAAACGATCTTTTTTGGGATCGTGGATAGGCTCAGTGGTAGAGCATCGAGTCTTTGTCGTTCTCAGTCGCAACAGGCGGTGGTTCGACCCCAGAGAAGGATTCCCATAAAAAGTTTCTATTTTCACTTTATACATATTTACTGATGCGTTTATAGCATTGTAATTAAATAATATCCTTAAAAAGGAACGATAGAGGGAACAATAGGGTGAAAACCTGATCCTTGACGGGAGCTCGTATGCTTGAAACTGTTCTTGAAACGATCTTTTTTGGGATCGTGGATGGCTCAGTGGTAGAGCATCGAGTCTTTGTCGTTCTCAGTCGCAACAGGCGGTGGTTCGACCCCAGAGAAGGATTCCCATAAAAAGTTTCTATTTTCACTTTATACATATTTACTGATGCGTTTATAGCATTGTAATTAAATATATATATATATATATATATATATATATATATATA
>SEYY01007257.1:2500-7500 GCA_009176605.1 Armadillidium nasatum
AAGGACATAACAGATTGGTAAAGAAATTGAATTTTACGGATTAACAAAAACGTGCTTAATTTGCTCCTGTTAGAAAAAGGATAAAGCTCAGAGGTCAGATTCCCAAGGATCACCACCATTGAATCAGCTACATCGAACTCAGTTGGAAGCATTTTGAAATGAAAAGTGTAATGAATGGTGAAATCGTCGGTCTAAGAGTGTATGTATATTTCACATTGTGAAGAAAATATAAGTATTAAAGATAAGAAAAAAATATGAAATAGAATAAAACTTTGAGAACATTTCTACTTTTAGATTTAAAGGATGAACAACAGTCCTCAACAACAGTGCTAAAAGAACTACAGAAAAAGGAAATCAGAAAGAAGGTTACGGAGAGAAGGGAAGATACCAAAAGGTGAAAAATTTAAAACTCAAAGTGCTGTGACATGCTTTGACAAAGGCTTTCACTATATTCAACGACATAGCAAAGATTATAAAAAGCTGAGAATCAGGAGAAAAACAGAAGGAAATAACATAAGTCCTTCCACTGAAGCAACAATAATTCAAACGAAAGTCAAAAAAAATCCGGCCAGTTAGCAGTACCTAAGTTGAGTGTTCTTTAAAATCTTAGCAATAATTAGATGTTTCCAAATCTTTCTTTTAAAAAATAGACACGAAAACTTTGGAAAGAAAAATGGTTTATAGGACGACGACTAAAGGGCCTAGTAGGGGTGCATTCCTTTCGAAGATTACATTCCAACAGGTTGAAAAGGTCGAAATTGACAAGAAGAAACAGCTTTTCAAGCAAGGCTCAAAACCTGAGCCAAGTTTTGATAACCACAGGATGGATACCGTAAGGAACATACTCTTTCTTTGTTTTAACTTCAGAGACCAGAAATCACATTCTTAGAAAAAATTACTATGTTAGTCATAAATGACTTGAAAGTAAACGGAAAAAATGAATAACTTCGGTATCGAGTTACAAATGTTTGAACAAAGAGCTCAGTTTTGTATTATCGAAGTGTGCTATAAATGTAAAACATGAGTGATGTCGTTCGAAAAAAGCAACAAAAACACGGATAAAGCAAAATAAAAATTGACATTTTTAGCTTGGATCCTACAAGTGAGGTAAGAAATAGTTCAGAAATTAAATTTTGCACTTTCTAAGGAGGGAAGAGTTTTATTTTTATTTTTTTTTTTTAAATAGATTTACACAATTTCTGGTGAAAGTATAAATAAGTTTCTTGATTTTGAAGACAATGGCAATCCCTGAAAGCATGGTCCCTGAACGATATAACGAGAATAAAAAAATTTAAGCTAAATTTATGATTTTTAGCTGAAACAAGAATAAAAATTTTATATAATTTTTTGATTTTCAGATTGAGGAATAATAAAAATGGTTTATAAGCCCCGTGACGGAGAAAATTACCTCTGTTATACTTTCTGCACACATCAAAAGACTTCTTATGCTGAAGCAAGGAAGAAACCTTCTAGTGAAAATCAAAAAGGGAAGACTCTTAAGTGCTGAAATGGTTTCCTCTCATAAGAGAGAGTTTTTCAGCTGAAACTTGAATGGAAAGAGTTTAATTTACGGTATAGATTCAAGGACCGGAAGTTAATGAAAATTTTTTTTTGTGCAATGATGATAATGGAAGCAGCTTTTTTTTTTTAGAAAAATTGGTTGAATAGTTCACCCGCTTTATCTTGAGAACTAGAGGAAAACTGTTATTAAACAATGAAATCACTCATGCAAAATGATGTTTTCCGATAAAGTAGACTAGAAAACTGGTTCCATTTTGAATTTTAGGTATTAGAAGAAATTAGTAAAGTCAGTGGAATAAGGAGATCATCTAAATAATTAGAATGAAGAGTCTAGATTAGCAAGAGAAAGTAAGCCATTGGTAGAAACAGGGCTTTGGAGCCAGTAAGCTTTTGGCCAGCTATAACCCCAGCCCAGTTGCAACATTTTAAAATTGCACAACTCTGGCTCAGGTTTAGGTTCCGCTCCCATAAATTTTTATTCCTTTGAAAAAGTTTTCTTAGCTCCTACACTGGGTAGAAAATTTTGAAGACTAAATTATTGATAACCTATCAGGCAATGTCTCTGCTCATAAATGCGCAGCATCTTCCTTCTGATGAAAGTGAGAATGAACAAGGAAAGAAGGAACAGAGTAGGGTTTGCTGTCGCAGAGCCCATGTCCCCTGAGTTTCAGTTAGAGAGAGACGAGAGAGAGAGAGAGAGAGGTGGTGTACAAGAAAGTGCAAATTAGAATAAATGCTGCAAATATTGAAAATATTAATGAAGAAAAGAGATAGTCGCAATATTAAGGAGGTGGTTTGCTGACAGCACAAATTTCACTAAAGGCTCAAGATTCTCACGCCGAGACTAATAAGGGAGCAGCTGAGGAGCAAATTTTGATGCCGTCGCCTTTGGCACCTTTGAGGACACATGATAAAGTCTTAATTAATATTGAAAAAGTTGCATATTATTGTGAATGTCATATTTAAAAAATGGATTATGCAACCAGCTGCACAGAATGAAATTTAAAAAAAAAAATAAAAAATTAGAAAAGTTTTTAAATAGAAGTAAAGTATTTAATATTTTTTTTTAATTTAATTCTAAAAAAAAAGCATTATTTCTTTTAATCTAAAGCTTTTCGAAACGAGAGAAATGAATTTGTTAATTGAAGTTATTAGCAATTAAAAATTCAAACTAATCCATATATATATATATATTATATATATATATATATATATATATATATATATATAATATATTATTATATATATATATATATATTATATATATATATTATATATATATATATATATATATATATATATGTATATATATATATATATATATTATATATATATATATATATATATATATATATATATATATATATATATATATATATATATATATATATATATATATATATATATATATATATAATATATATATATATATAATATATATATATATTTTTATATCTCCTCCGGTGGGCAAAGGACAGAGGCCTACCAAATTCCACCGGAGTTGGGAAAGATCTATATCATGGTCGATGGAGACCGACTTGTCTAGATACACGGCGTTTGAAAGTATGTAAGTCAAAGGAAAATGGGAAAACAGATGAAGAGAGTGTGTTCCAGACTTTACCAGTAGAGTATATGTAAGATTGAGCGTAGCGGTTAAGTCTGGGGTCGGAGAGTTGGACAGAGAAAGGATGAGAATGTGTAGAAAGGCGTGTCGCACGAGCTCTTCTCAATGAAGGAGGTATGCGACGAGAGAGTTCAGAAGAGCAGTGTCTGTTGTAATAGCGAAAGTAAAGAGAGAGTGACGCAACAATTCGACGGGCAGAAAGAGATTGAAGAGAGTTAGTAAGAGCAGGAGAGTTGATGAGACCAAATGTCCTAGACTCCACCTTCTCTAGGAGAGCTGTGTGTGTGGAACCACCCCAGATGTGTGAAGCATACTCCATACAGGGGCGAACAACACCCCTAAACAGAACAAGCAGCTGGGATGGCGTGAAGTAATTCTGAAGGCGTCCCAGAACAACAAACCTCTTATTAGCTTGCTTAGAAAGAGAAGCAATGTGATCTTTCCAAGAAAGATCACAAGAAAAAGAAACACCAAGAATATTAAGAACATATGAAGGCTTGAGTTGTGTGTTTTCGAAGAAGATATCATAGTTGTGTGGAAGATTGTGACGAGTGGAGAGATGAAGGAATTGAGTTTTTGAGGCATTGAAAACAACCATGTTTTCTCTGCCCCAATTGGAAATACGTGAAAGATCAGAGGTTAGTTGCTCCAAGGCTACCCTTCTCGAGTCTATCAACTGCTGTTGGGTGGGACGTTTTTCAAACTGGAAAGAATAATGAAGGGTGGAGTCATCAGCATAGGAGTGGATAGGAGATGAGGTAATAGAGAGAAGGTCATTAATGAAAAGCAGAAAAAGTGTTGGGGATAGGACAGAATCCCTGAGGAACACCACTATTAATAGATTTAAAGGAAGAACTGTGGCCGTCTACAACAGCTGCTATAGAACGAACCAGAAAGGAAATCAGTGAAGGTCACAGAGAGAAAGATAGATTCCGAAAGAGGGAAGTTTGAGAAATCAAAGCTTTGTGCCAGACTCTATCGAAGGCTTTCGATATGTCCAGCGCCACAGCAAAAGATTCACCGAAATGCCGAAGAGCGGAGGACCAAGAGTCAGAGAGAATGGAAAGAAGATCAGCAGTAGAGCGTTTCTTACGAAAGCCATACTGGCGATCTGAGATAAGATTAGAAGATTTGAGATGTTTCCAAATCTTCCTGTTAAGGATAGATTCAAAGAATTTAGAGAAAACGGAGGTCAAAGAAATAGGACGGTAGTTGGAGGGTTGAGAGGGGTCCCCCTTCTTCGGCACAGGCTGAATGAGCGCACGTTTCCAGCAAGAAGGGAAGGTTGAAGTAGAGAGGCAAAGACGAAATAGTTTACCGAGGCACGGTGCAAGCTCGGAAGCACAAGTTTTGAGAACCGCAGGAGGAATACCATCAGGACCGTACGCCTTCTTAGTATTAAGCTCAGAGAGAGCAGAAATGAGATCTTTTGAAGAAATTCTAATTTTAGGCATAATTGAGTTAAAGGGGGTTGAAGGAGGAGGAATAGCTCCGCAATCGTCTAAGGTTGAATTAGAGGCAAAAGTTTGAGGGAAGAGTTCAGCTTTAGAAGAAGGTAAAACAGCAGTTGTGCCGTCGGAAGATATTAAAGGAGGGAAAGAGGAAGAAGCAAAGTTAGAGTTGACATTTTTTTTTGCAAAATGCCAGAAAGAACGTGAAGAAGAGGAACCAGAAAGATTATTGCATTTTCTACGGAGAAAAGAGTTTTTAGTGTTACGAAGGATAGATTTTGCACGATTCCGGGATGAAATATAAGTAGAGTGAGTGAGTTTCTGGAGTTTGAAGACGACGGTAATCCCTGAAGGCAACATCCCTGCGGCGGATAGCGCGAGAACAAGCAGAGTTAAACCAAGGT
>SEYY01007258.1:0-5000 GCA_009176605.1 Armadillidium nasatum
AATAATAATAATAATAATAATAATAATAATAAATAATAATAATAATAGTTCAATATGTCATGACTTATTCGCAACTACAATTTGAATTATTCTTAGGGGGTTGAAGTATTGGACATAGCTGTAAAATATAGACGCATTCGCAAGTTTTGTGGCAGCATCTCTTACCATCGTCAAAAGTTTCACAAACATTTCTATTGCAAATTAAATATTCTCCAATTTTACAGACACTCAACTACTGAAAGTAATATATATATATATATATATATATATATATATATATATATATATATATATATATATATATATATATATATATATATATATATATATATATATATATATATATATATATATATATTATATATATATATATATATATAATATATATATAATATATATATATATATATATATATATATATATATATATATATATATATATATATATATATATATATATATATATATATATATATATATATATATATATATATATATATTATATATATATATATATATATATATATATATATATATATATATATATATATATATATATATATATATATATATATATATATATATATATATTATATATATAGTGTCATTTTAAAGTTACCCAAAAATAAAATAACGTTTTCTTTAATCAAAAAATATTTTAAAGCGTTAACTTGTGAAATTGTGAATATTGTTTTTAATAAGAAAAAGACTGTAAAACTAGTGATAATATAAAAAACCAGAGTTCTTTTGTGATAAAAGAGTTATAATAAATATATAAAAATATAAAAATATTAATTAAAAAAAATAAAACATATCAAATATAGTGTAAATTGTAAATTATTACCATAACAATTTCTTAATTCACTTTTGGCGCTCTTTTGTTATCTATTCTCCCGCCAAAATATTTTACCGCTAAATTGAATTAAGATAAAACTATTGTGAGAAACTATTATAAAATGTATTATTTTATGTTATATAATATTGTTTTTACAAATAAAAATGTTTATGTCATAATTTCAATTATAATGTACTTTTATGTGTAAAATATAAAATTATTATAAAATGATATTTTCTAATTTAAATAAATAAGATTTTGTATACTATTTAAATGTCAATTTGTAAAACTTTAAAAAATCATAACTTTGTTAACCATTTTTGTTAAAAATAATAAATAAAGTGGAAAACCATCAATTTTTCCTTACACCTTTTCATTATTGAGATAATTATCAGAAGGTATAGGATAAGTGATAAACTTTCACTTTACTCAAGAAACTGAAGAAGAAACTGCCACTACAGCCAAACTGCTCCAAGAAGAAGACGTCCCAAGCAGAAGTCCCAAAGAAGCCCAAAAGAAGCTGCTCTTACAAGAAGTTCCAACGCCTCTGCTACCAAAAAAAGGAAACCCAGTTTGGCAGCCAATTTGCCCTCACTGTGGTTCCTCCTTTAAGTAGCCTTCCACTGAGGCTACAGACGTTCCACAGGCTCCAAAGAAAAGCAGTAACTACCTATGAGATGGCAGCCTACATGGAGACCTATACCGGCAACCAACCAGGAATCTATATATATAATATATATATATATATATATATATATATATATATATATATATATATATATATATATATATATATATATATATATATATATATATATATATACCTAACTATCTCTGTTGTGACCAATGTATGGTCCAGGAGGTCACTACACTTTGTTGTAACGAAGGGGGATAGATAAGGAGGCTGGTGTTTTTCAATTTCCCCTTGTGGAATGCCGACTGGTTGTCGTGTGGTAGCCACCACTTCTCTTCAGTCCTGTGGAACGTCTGTAGTCCTTAGATGGAAGGCTACTTTAAAGGAGGAACCACAGTCGAGGGCAAATGGGCTGCCAAACTGGGTTTCCTTTTTGGTAGCAGAGGCGTTGGAACTTCTTCTTGTAAGAGCAGCTTCGTTTGGGCTTCTGTTTGGGACGTCTTCTTCTTAGGGCAGTTCGGCTGTAGTGGCGGTTTCTTCTTCGGCTCCTTGGATAAAGTGAAAGTTGACTACTTTATCTATACCTTCTGAAAATTATCTCAAAAATGAAAAGGTGTAAGGAAAAGTAGCTGGTTTTCCACTTTATTTCTATTATTTTTAACAAAAATGACTTACGAAGTTATGATTTTTAAAGTTTTACAAATTAATATTGAAATAGTATATAAAATAATATACATTTAAATTACAAAATATTTTTTATAATACATTTACATTTTATATATAAAAATAAATTATAATCGAAATTTTTAACAGAAACAATTTTTATTTAAATTTTAATACAATATAAAATAAACAAATATATTTTACATTTAATAGTTTTTATAATGGTTTTACCTTAATTCAAGTTTGGCGCTAAAATGGTTTTAGCGGGAAAATTAGATAAGAAAAGAGCGCCAAAGTGAATTAAGAATTTGTTATGGTAATAATTTACAATTTACATTATATTTTAAATGTTTTATTTTTTTAAATTAATAGTTTATATTTTTATATTAATTATAATTACTTTTATCACAAAAAGAAACTTGGTTTTTATTTATCACTGGTTTTACCTGTCTTTTTCTTATTTAAAACAATATTCACACTTTCACAAGTTAATGCTTTAAAATACTTTCTATTAAAGAAAACGTTATTTTATATTTTTGGGTAACTATTTAAAATGACCCTATATATATATAAATATATATATATATATATATATATATATATATATATATATATATATATATATATATATATATATATATATATATATATATATATATATATATATATATATATATATATATATATATATATATATATATATATATATAAGTAATATAAAATGATTGTTTTCTTTTACGATGGAATTTTATACAAAAAAAAAAGCAGCAAATAATAAAAATTTGCAAATTACTTACACTGCTCAAATTCAGGCCGTAGAACGATAGCGGAATCTTCGTGCATCATTGTAAGAAAAGTCAAAAGAAAATATGTTAAAATCATTTCCATTTCTCTTTCTGTGAAGAAAAATGAATAGAAATAAAAGGATTTGAACAAAAATTTTCATCATATGTTTTACGTATTTATTTATTTATTTATTTATTTATTTATTTATTTATTATTATTTATTATTATTATTATTATTATTATTATATATTATTATTATTATTATTATTATTATTATTATTATTATTATTATTATATTGTTATTTTTTATTATTTTATTATTTAATTATTATTATTATTATTATTATTATTATTATTATTATTATATTATTATATATATTATTATTATTATTATTATTATTATTATATTATTATATATTATTATTATTATTATTATTATTATTTATTATTATTATTATTATTATTATTATTATTATTATTATTATTATTATTATTATTATAAAAAAAAATAAAAAAAAAAAAAAATATTATATATATATATATATATATATATATATATATATATATATATATATATATATATATATATATATATATATATATATATATATATATATATATATATATATATATATATATATATTAATTATATTATTATTATTATTATTATTATTATTATTATTATTATTATTATTATTATATATTATTATATTATTATTATTATTATTATTATTATTATTTAATAATATTTTTATTATTATTATTATATTATCATAATTATCATTATTATTGTGATTATTATTATTATTATTATTATAATAATAATAGTAATAATAATAATGTTGCAGTACATTATCACCAAAAATTTATTTTTTAAAAAATGCAACACTTACTTACTAATAAATTAATATAAACTTTCTAATTTTTTTCAAAAAAATTTTTTAGATTAAAAACAATTTCCGGGAATAGAAATAAACTTCCTTAAATATGTTTGTTCTTCAAATTCAGAAATGAAAATGAATTGAAGAGAGAAAAACGGTAATGCTTTTTACCATATTAAAAATCACAAAAACATATGCACGGAAAATAATTAAAACTCAGACTGCAATATTTTGTCATTTCGTTATTATTATTATTATTATTATTATTATTATTATTATTATTATTATTATTATTATTATTATTATTATTATTATTATTATTAAATTATTAGGTTAAAAGTCAATTGGAATCAAGAAGTTTAAAATAAGTCAAAAGGAACCCTGTCTCAAGCTTTACATGTTAAAATAAGAACAACTATTAACTCAATGTCAATAATGGATAAGTTTATGAGAAAAGAAGTACTATGTCCACTTATTCCGTAAGAAAATTGTATACAATGCAATTTAAAAGAGTTTTATCCACTGTAATTGAGACAGTATACTGAGAGTGAAGTATCAGTTTTCAGATTAGAAAGAGATTAGATAGAGTTAGCAAACACGGTTTAAGAGTCACAGAAATAACACAATTGATACCATATATATTCTTATCTTTTAGCTCTGAAAGAGCAGAAATGGCATCTTTAGAAGAAGAAGGACGTGGAAAAGGAGTAATAACTTCTGAATCACATAAATTTATATTAAATAAAAATGCAAAGTTCATCTATTGAAGAAAATAAAACGTCAGTTGTACTGATGGAAGAATAGTATTGTAGGAAAAGGAAGAAAGACGCTTGGAGTTTGCCTTATTCTTAAAGGGTAGGAAAGGTTGTATGGGAAAGTAACCACAAAGATTATTAAATTTCTGAGAAGAGGGTTTTAAATATTACGGAGAACAGATTTAACAGATTTAACAAGACTCTTCAAACTCCGAGCAATAACTCTAACCAATTTAGTAACCATTATAAGAGAATTCAAAGATGTAAGATGTAATGTAAAAATTTAAACTTAGAAGTAGAAAGAGTTTAATGTCTATGGAAAAGAATTGGATGTTAAGAAAATGTGTGTTTCTTTCATCTCAAAGATGATAAGGAATACAGGTTGAAAGTTTCCCATCTATTCAATGGCTGACAGAGAATTAAAATGCTGGTTCACTCATAGGCAGT
>SEYY01007258.1:10000-23348 GCA_009176605.1 Armadillidium nasatum
TTAAAAAAAGAACAACTGAATATTTACCATTTTGCCTTTTAACTTTCAAACCTTTGCCAAAAGTTTTTTTTCCACTTTCCTTATTAAATATCTCCATTTAATTTTAAATAACACATACAGATATATACAGTATATATATATATATATATATATATATATATATATATATATATATATATATATATATATATATATATATATATATATATATATATATATATATATATATATATATATATATATATATATATATATATATATATATATATATATATATATATATATATATATATATATATATATATATATATATATATATATATATATATATATATATATATATATATATAATAATATATAATCATCATCATCTAATCACACCATCACCATTCATCCTGTTAGGATCACTCCTGTCAGGCGACGAGCCTCTGAAAGGCATTCCGTCCTATTCCAAGGCTCATCATTGGTTTCTTGAGCAGTGTGTCTTTTTAAGTAGCCGGCTTGCTAGGCCTGTCGCCACAACCTCCAAATGATGCTGAAGGCACATTATTGAAAGACTTGTTGTAAGTCTTTATGATTCAGATGTCATATTGAATCACGTTCAAAATAATCAATATTCAAGTTGAAATTTGTAAATATTTAATTTTCTTTGTATTAATTCCAAAACCGTACATCATATTTTACTTTTGTTGCTTCACAATTTTTTCTTATTTAAATTAAATTTTACTATTTATCTTAATTTCGAAAAAAAAAATAACTTTATATTAAAATTTTTGTTTATTATTCTTAAACTCATCCTGGCTTGAATATTGATGTTCTCTTCTCACTCACAACCTTCTTCTCTAAATCATGTTTCTTCTGAGAGTTTAATTTTTACTCTTCAGAATTAACATCTACCTTCTCTTTCTTGGTGTTTTCCTTCTAAAATCTTTCTGTTTCTTCTCTTTTTAACACGTCTTACCCCAATGACATCTGAACCATATATATATATATATATATATATATATATATATATATATATATATATATATATATATATATATATATATATATATATATATATATATATATATATATATATATATATATATATATATATATATATATATATATATATATATATATATATATATATATATATATATATATATATATATATATATATATATATATATATATATATATATATATATATATATATATATATATATATATATATATATATATATATATATATATATATATATATATATATATATATATATATATATATATATATATATATATATATATATATATATATATATATATATATATATATATATGGCGCTAATATCTTGTGTCCCGGATGGCATTCACCTTCGTGTTTTGAGGGAGAGTAGTTCCTGGCTCGCGCCTGTTTGTTCTTGTTCAACTCTATTCTCTGTCTTATTACCAATATTTTTTTACTTACTCTTCACCATCTTCGAATTGTTATTTTTTTTTTTAAATTTCTCACATTCCAGAAAGACAATGAATCTTTTATTTCTGAGCTTTTCCGTTTTCTTCTCAGCTCTTTTGATGAATGTTAAAAATGTGTCCACGATTCCTCCTATTAGATATGACGGTAAGAATATAATAATTCTTTGCTTTTCTTATATTATTTTCATATCATTAATTTGTTTGAATTTAAGATTAATATTTATCAATTAAAAAAAAAAAAAAAAGATAAAACCATTTTAATTTGATATAGATTACATTTTCCTATAATTTATTTTTCCTTTCTCTCTCTCTCTCTCTCTCTCTCTCTCTCTCTCTCTCTCTCTCTCTATATATATATATATATATATATATATATATATATATATATATATATATATATATATATATATATATATATATATATATATATATATATATATATATATATATATATATATATATATATATATATATATATATATATATATATATATATATATATATATATATATATATATATATATATATATATATATATATATATATATATATATATATATATATATATATATATATATATATATATTTTTTTTTTTATTATTATTTTTTTTATTTCTCCTCTGGTGGGCAAAGGCCAGAGGCCTACCATTGTTCCACCAGAGTTGGGAGGAAAGTCGGAAACATGGTCAATTTACAGGCCGACATGACCTGATACACGGCGTTTAAAGGTGCTTAAGTCATAGGTAGTTGGGAAAATAGATGAAGGAAGTGTGTTCCAGACTTTACCAGTAGAGTAAATGTAAGATTGAGCATAGAGGTTAAGTCTGGGGTCAGAGAGTTGGACAGAGAAAGGATGAGACTGTGTAGAAAGACGAGTCGCACGAGCCCTTCTTAATGGAGGAGGTATGCGACGAGAGAGTTCAGAAGAGCAGTGTCCATTGTAATAGCGATAGTAGAGAGAGAGTGACGCAACATTTCGACGGGCAGAAAGAGATTGGAGAGAATTAGTGAGAGCAGGAGAATTGATAAGGCGAAAAGCTCTAGACTCCACCTTTTCCAGGAGAGCTGTGTGTGTGGAACCACCCCAGATGTGTGACGCATACTCCATACAGGGGCGAACAACACCCCTATACAGAGCAAGCAACTGGGGTGGTGTGAAGAAATACTGAAGGCGCCTCAGAACACCCAACCTCTTAGAAGCTTGTTTAGAAAGAGAGGTAATGTGATCTTTCCAAGAAAGATCACGAGAAAAAGAAACACCGAGAATATTAAGGAGAGATGAAGGTTTGAGTTGCGTGTTTTCGAAGAAGATATCGTAGTTGTGTGGAAGATTGTGTCGAGTAGAGAGATGGAGGAATTGAGTTTTTGAGGCATTGAAAACGACCATGTTTTCTTTGCCCCAATTGGAAATGAGAGATAGATCAGAGGCTTAGTTGCTCCAAGGCCACCCTCCTTGCCTCTATTAACTGTTGCTGGGAGGGGCGTCTTTCAAATTGAAAAGAGTAATGAAGGGTGGAGTCATCAGCATAGGAGTGGATAGGAGATGAAGTAATAGAGAGAAGGTCATTAATGAAAAACAGAAAAAGTGTTGGGGATAGGACAGATCCTTGAGGAACACCACTATTAATAGATTTATAGGATGAACGGTGGCCGTCTACAACAGCTGCTATAGAACGACCCGAAAGGAAATCAGAGAGAAGGTCACAGAGAGAAGGATAGATTCCGAAAGAGGGAAGTTTGGAAATCAAAGCTTTGTGCCAGACTCTATCGAAAGCTTTCGATATGTCCAGCGCGACAGCAAAAGATTCACCGAAATGCCGAAGAGCGGAGGACCAAGAGTCAGAGAGAAGGGAAAGAAGATCACCAGTAGAGCGTTTCTTTCGAAAGCCATACTGGCGATCTGAGATAAGATTAGAAGAATTGAGATGTTTCCAAATCTTCCTGTTAAGGATAGATTCGAAAACTTTAGAAAGAACGGAGGTTAAAGAAATAGGACGATAGTTAGAGGGCTGAGAGGGGTCCCCCTTCTTCGGCACAGGCTGAATGAGCGCACGTTTCCAGCAAGAAGGGAAGGTTGAAGTAGAAAGACATAGACGAAATAGTTTACCAAGGCATGGTGCAAGCTCGGAAGCACAAGTTTTGAGAACCACAGGAGGGATACCATCAGGACCGTACGCCTTCTTAGTGTTAAGCTCAGAGAGAGCAGAAGTGACGTCTTTAGAAGAAATTACAATTTTAGGCATAAATGAGTTAGAGGGGGTTGAAGGAGTAGGAACAGCTCCGGAATCGTCTAAGGTTGAATTTAAGGCAAAAGTTTGAGCAAAGAGTTCAGCTTTAGAGGAAGGCAAAACGGCAGTTGTACCGTCAGAAGATACTAGAGGAGGGAAAGAGGAAGAAGCAAAGTTAGAGTTGACATTTTTTGCAAAATGCCAGAAAGGGCGAGAGGAAGAGGAGCCAGAAAGATTATTGCATTTGCGACGGAGAAAAGAGTTTTTAGTATCTCGAAGAATAGATTTTGCAGGATTCCGGGATGAAATATAAGATGCATGAGATTCTGGAGTTTGAAGACGACGGTAGTCCCTGAAGGCAGCATCCCTGCGGCGGATAGCACGAGAACAAGCAGAGTTAAACCAAGGTTTATTAGGTTTAGTGGAAGGGAAAGAATATGGAATGTACGCCTCCATGCCAGAGAGAATCACCTCAGTTATGCGCTCAGCGCACTCCGAGGGACCCCTCCCACGGAAACAGTAATCATTCCATGGAAAATCAGAAAAGTACGACCGCAAGTCAGACCAGTTAGTGGCACCGAAATGCCAGAAACGTCTCCTCGCCGATGGCGGGGGCCGTTCTTGCGGAAGACTTGAAGAGACAGGACAAGATACGGAGATAAGAAGGTGATCGGATGAACCCAGAGGAGGAAAGAGTTTAACAGTATAAGGAGAAGGATTAGAAGTTAGAAAAAGGTCTAGAATGTTGGGTTCATCACCAAGACGGTCAGGGATACGGGTAGGGAGTTGCACCAACTGCTCAAGGTTGTTCTGGATAGAAAATTGGAAGGCGAGTTCACCAGCTGGATCTTGGGAACTAGATGAAAGCCATTGGCGGTGGTGAACATTGAAATCACCTAATATGATGATTTCGGAGAAGGGAGAAGAAGAAAGAATGTGTTCTATTTTGGAGTTAAGATAGTCGAAGAATTTTGGATAGTCTGTAGAGTTAGGAGATAAGTAGACAGAACAGATAAATTTAGTTGTAGAGTTGCAAGAAAGTTTAAGCCATAAGGTAGAGAATTCAGAAGACTCCAAATTAGAAACACGAGAACAGATAACATCGTTGCGCACATAAGCGCAACATCCGCCTTTGGATGAAAATTGAGAATAGAGACAGTAGGAGGAAACAGAGTAGGGCTTGCTGTCAGAGCACTCAGACACCTGAGTTTCGGTTAAGAATAAGAAATGAGGTCTAGAAGAAGAGAGGTGGTGTTCGACAAAGGGGAAATTAGTAAAAGAGACCACGAATGTTGCAGAAGTTTATGAAAAAAGAAGATCGTGCACCAGGGCAAGTCGGCATAGAGGTCTTGGTGGCACCAACCCCATCACCGGAGGCCACCAACTCCCAAGTGGTGATGGGGGAAGGAGTGGATGATATACATATATATATATATATATATATATATATATATATATATATATATATATATATATATATATATATATATATATATATATATATATATATATATAGCTTGTAGACTTGTATCACAGAGAGATTGCTCACCTAATTCCAAACCTGATGTTTCCTGCATATTGAAGAGATGTCCCTCTGGTTCACAATGTTGTTATAACGGATGTTCCTTCAACTGTTATTCTTATCTAAAAGAAATTATTGAAGGAGAACCTGCGAGATAGGACGTAATTTAAATAAATTTTTAAGTTTAAATTAAAAACATGTTAAATTTAAATTACAAGTTTTTATTCTATAAGAACATATGCTTGTATAAATAAAAAAGAAAAATTATGTAGTTTATTATAACATATGATAATATGTTATTTTTCCTCATATGTTGTTCTACTGTTTTTGATATTAAATAAATGAAAGTATGTTTTAGAAAATAAAAAGGTATGTTTTAGAAATACCTTTTGGGACGGACACTGACTTCATAAAAAGTATGCAGTACTTTTCGTATTTCCAATATTTTAGTATAAAGTCTGTTAAAATTATTCTTGCTTACATATATATAATTTTCTGTGAGCAACAGTTTAAAAGGTATTTGAAAAATTGAACATAATGTATGAACATATGAATGAACATATGGACATAGGTCTTAGGACCGAGAAAAGGGCAAAAAAAGGACGAGATTGTGTTGTAGATGAGTCGATCTAAATTTTCTCAAAAGAGCAGGAATGAAATTAAAGAATTCAAAAATATATTATTATTGTGATAGTATTATTGAGAGAGGTGCAATATTTCTACAACTAAAAAGGAAATTTGAGGGTGTTACTTTCACTGGAGATCTAAAAGGTCGAAACCATAGATTTAACACATTCTTGAAGAACCTTATGTGTGAACCCACACCAGATGTTCGATGCAAGGCACTGAACTAGATATTTTCTTTTTTCCCCTTCAGTCGTACTACGCCAACTACTCTTTCTTGGAATAAATCCTACTTTAACAATGAAGATTGCATCATGTTCTGCAGAAAAAGTGATAGATGTGTGTTAAAGCTGATGGGATGAATAAGTTTCTCCAATTTTCAAACTTCAAAAAAAAAAAAAAAAATTCTCCTCAAAAAATTAATGGTATAATCCTTCCTATTTTTGTGGTATTCATTCAAGTAAAAACGGCGATACTTATAGGAAGTAGAAACTAGTTCTCATTCCACTCTTGCTAAATTTCATGCACCTCAGAATCGCTGAAGGGGTATTGTTCAGTGCGCTAAGCGTGCTTTTGCTAAACTAAAAGAGTCCAACCTCCTTGGCTCTCTTTCAGATAGACATTCTTGAACTCTGGCCAAAAAATCTCAAATTATTTCTGAAAATCTTCTTTTCCTTCCCTTATTTGGTTTGATGAATCTTTTTTTCTCTCCCTTTATTTACTAATTTAACCTTAAATGATTATTTTATTTCCTTTTACTCAGGTTTCTGAAGTTTATCTTAGTATTGGATTGCATGCTAGAATGAATCTATGAATTTGAATGGCAAAAACCTAGGACAGCCTTTCTCCGAGTGTTCTGAGAGAATTCTGTAAGTGTCTGTGATAATTCTCCTTCAACTCTACTCTCTATGTAATTAAAATTAAAACCTTTCTTCAGTGATGAAAACACCCTAATGCTTATCCAGTTTCCAACAATGTTTTAACCGTTCTTGAACCTTCAAACAATGGCAATAATAATCTTAATTTTAATCTTTGTTTTCATACTTACCTCTCATTTATTGGATCTTTAAAGTCTTCTTAATTACTTCTAATATTATCTATATGTCATCTACATTTTACTGATGGATAATCTTTTGCTTTTAAACTTATAATTATTATTGTGCTATGGTGCTTAACTTACTCAAGGCTTTTGGCATGGTATGACATCCGTCCCTGTTCTCTATAACCTCCATTACCTTGTGTTTTCATTCACTTCGCCCCTTAACTTACTCAAGGCTTTTGACATGGTATGACATCCATTACTGTTCTCTATAACCTTCATTCCCTTGTGTTTTTATTCACTTTGCCCATTCAAATAATTTGATTTTAAGAGTTGTTTAGAGAGCAACTTCTTTCACTCTCACTGAAATTAGTGACTTTGGCACTTTGTCTCTTTCAGAAGGTACTACTGCTTCAGATTATTGAGGGACCTGACCTCTACTATTTCATTAATTTTTGAATTGCTTTCAATGGAAAAGGAATGTCATATACTCTTTCACATTGGGATTTGACACGTTGCGTTAAGCACCGTAGCACAATAATAATCATAAGTTTAAAAGCAAAAGATTATCCATCAGTAAAATGTAGATGACATATAGATAATAGTAGAAGTAATTAAGAAGACTTTAAAGATCCAATAATAATAATAATAATAATAATATATAATAATAATAATAATAATAATAATAATAATAATAATAATAATAATAATGAAAAAATAGTATAAATTAACTTGATGATATTTTTTTTTTTTACATCCAAATATCTTTTATGAAATTTAAGTGAAACTATTTTTTATTTTATTTAGTCCATCTATACTTTAAAGCTTGAGTCTACACCTAACAGACTTGCGTTTGTTTGATTTGGCTTTATTCTTTTTCGCCCCTCTTTGAATTTGGCTTTTCCAAAAAAAAAAGAAAGAAAACAGGACAAATGGTTTTAAACAAACTATTGTCTGAATATAAGTTGCGCAACTCTACTCTAAAAATTATGTAAATCTGTTGCACATTAAAAGGATATGTTAAACTTTTAACATTAATTAAGTATGGAATTTGTTTGCTCATTCCATTAGTAACAACGTTCCATCTTGTCAGCAAAGGTCGAGACTTCAAAGGTGACTTCGATTTTTAATTAAAGATCTCAAAGAAATTTCCAAAATTAATATTTTACTTTTATGCTTTTTAATTTTCAAATGATAATACGAAGTTTCCAGTATAGGCGTATTTTGTCAAGTTCAAAAACTTTGTTTTTTATAGTTTTTCAATAATTTTAACTTGTCTTTTATCGCTAAATTCTGCCACACTTTGAGATATAATATCTGAAAAAAGTAGAGCATTTAGATTTTCTCTAAGTAAAAGTTTTATGTTTATGCTTTATCTATCTAATATCTTTAAAAAAATCAAAAATCATTCTTGTTTTTGGTTGAGGCTCAAAATTATTTAATTAAAATTATCTATCTCTCTTCGGAATCTAATTCATTCGTACTTGCTATCATACTATTGATGCTAGACTGAAAACTGAAAAATTATTTGGTGCAGAATATTAAAAATATAATTCCTGAAGCATATTAGAATTAGGGGCCTTATAATAGGAGTAGAGTTGGAGGAGATACCTACTCGATATCTGAAGCATTAATTCCTATTCGGTGTAGTTTGTCTAATAATTTCAGTGTCTCCTTGTAGGTGCGGTGATGTGCGAGGAGAGCAATGAAAAAGTGATGGCTGGGTGAGATGAGAAAACATGAATTGGCAGTGGGATGCGGTATGGAAAATTACAGGTGAGTTGAACAATCATAAACAAATGCATGTGTTACATCCAAATGTAAATTACTATGTTTTATATTTTTTAATTTGCAATGAATGTTCCGTCACATTTTTTGTACTTTTATGTATAAACTTTGATATTGTTTTTCCGTATATTTTCTTCAAAGCCTATAAGTAATTATAAATGATTATAATTACGTTCGGCAAAGGGTTTACTGCTGAATATGAGAACGAAAAATGTACTTTAATTCTTTTTAATGAGAATAATTTTTTTTATTAAAAAAATAAATAAATAATTAATTACATTTTATTATAAGTCCAGTATAAAGTCAAATATCGTAATTAGATAATATAGAAGTAAAATGGCAGATTTTTCTATGTTATTATAAAATATAAATGTGCTTCTATAACTTAAATGAAAATAGGCTCTAAGATGTTAATACTTTAGAATGTTAATACTTTAATATTAATCATAAGGATCAGAGGGCTTCTTTCTATAACGAGAGCACTTGTGGGAACATCCGTCAAAGCAACAATACTCCCCAGGGGGACATGTCTTAAATAAACATGAAGGAGGAGGTTTATAATCAGGCGGGCAATGTCCCAAAAGCAAGGTAACAATCTGCAAAAAAAATCACAGCTTTTAATATATATATATATATATATATATATATATATATATATATATATATATATATATATATATATATATATATATATATATATATATGTGTGTGTGTGTGTGTGTGTATGTGTGAGTGTGAGTGTATCTAATCAAACTTAAATAAGAAAATATAAATTTTTTGTAAAATAAAATAAAAATAAAATATTAAAAATCTTTTTTTGTTTGAAAGTTTATGAAAAGTAAATTAATGTTGTGAAAACAATATGAAAATGAATAGAATTAAATTCTTACCAGGATAGCTAATGGGAAGAACAGAAGATACTTCATTAAAATTCATCAAAAAGGCGAAGAGGAAAACACAAAGTCCACAAAAGAATTTCATTTTGCTTCTGAAAAAAATAAAGTTTAAAAAATAACTCGATGAAAAATTGCAAAAGACTTTTGTATTTAGTTACCTCTATAAAAAAAAAAAAAAATAAAATAAAAAAAATTACAACTGATAAGAATTGAAAAAACAAAATTGTAACAATAAAATAATTCACTAATTCACATAATATTGCTGGGGAATGGAACAAATAATGAGTAGATGATTTTGAATATTCAACTTTGATACAATTAACAAAAGGTTTTACTTAGTGATTGAAATTCTAACGAAAAAATAAAAAGATGATGCGGGCAAAGTCATTTACTGTCAAAGGTTTAATAAAAAGGAAATTAAATTATTAAGTTCTTTTAAAAAATAGATTACTGGATTTGCAATGCTTAGAGAATTTGTATAAAGTCCAGTTGAGACACATGTGAAAAGCTACTGTACTAAACATTAGATTAGAGTGTAATATAATGAGATTAATAAACATATAGAAATTCACATAATTTATTTTTGAAATTTTGCTTAAATATATTAAAATTTTAATTAAAGGTCATGAAGAGTTGAAAAGTAGCTGCATAAAATTTCTGAATTTAGATAAACTATACTGCAGATGATAAATAGTTAAAAATTGTCAAATGATAGATTCATTTTCCATAGATTCTCAATTGAAGTACCTAGTGTATTTCAACCAAATCCATGCAATTAAATTCCTAGATAAATGTTTAGTTTTAGTAGGACAAAAACTTGGGCAATGAAGTTTGAATTTTTTGTGTCATATTTTTTTCTGAAAGAATTTACCAATAAGGAAAAATAAGTTAATTAAGTAGATTGGTGTTCAATAAATCCTTTACTCCACTTACCCAACCTCTTACACCTTCCACTTTCGATATAAACACATTTTTAGAAAATCTACCATCAGTCATCCTAAAAAAACATGTCCAGACCGCCTCAGCAATGTTCTGTTCAGCTCTCAACCATACCCCTTCCCCAGGCACATTGCTCCTTTATTCTCACATTCCTGACTCTATTCCTTCTACTTACACCACATACCGCTCTCAGACCTTTCTTTCATTTCGAAAACCTCAACCATTTTTCTTTTATAATAATAATAGTAATAATGACAGTAGTAATAAAGAAAATAATAATAATAATAATAATAATAATAATAATAATAATAATAATAACGATAATTAATAATAATGGTAATGAAAATAACAATAATAATAATGATAATGAATAATAATAATAATAATAATAATAATAATAATAATAATAATAATAATAATAATAATAATAATAATAATAATAATAATAATAATAATAATAATAATAATGAATAATAATAATAATAATAATAATAATAATAATAATAATAATAATAATAATAATAATAATAATAATAATAATAATAATAATAATAATAATAATATAATATAGTATATAAAACGGGGCTACGAGAACACCCCTGATTTTCCAGTGAGATTTCCACAAGATTTCTGAGATCCGCTGGTTTTGTAGAGTACTAGAGTTGAGGTTGAGAGTGAGTGCAATAAAGTTTTTTAATTTTGTTACCGGAACAGCCCCCACTTTCGCTTAGTTTTCGAGCCAGCATCCACTCGCTACCGTGCCACCCTCCCAATTAAACTTTCTGACAGCCCTCAAAAATCGCTTCGAGTACCGTGCCCTTCCCGAAAAAACTGAATGATTACTTTAGCAGGAAAACCTTGAGCACGCTCGCTGCTGGTTTGCTTACTCAAGTCTTTTTAAAGAAAAAAGAATAATTTATCAAAAAAGTGTTGTAAGAGAAAAGGCGTTGGAGGGATTGTGGTTTGGTAAAAGAAGAAAAAATTGAAAATTGAGTTATAATAAAAAAATCTATAATAAATATGGAAATAATATGTTCTTTACACAAACGTGAAACTAACGAAAATTGTAAATCATGTAATTTTTTAAAAGATTTCTATAAAAATAAATGGGATAATTACAACTATAAAGCTAACCGTTCTCAATATACGCTAAATAATGATAATAAACCATTAAAATATTCACCAAGAATATATTTAGAGAAAGTTATTGATAAATATTATAAAAAAAATAAAGAGATAATGAATAATTATGATAAAATATTAAATCTCAATGATGAATTTGAACAAGCATATCTGGATGTAAAATGTTCAAATAGAAAGAATTCTTTAAATGTTCACTTTAAATTATTTAAATTGCTACAATTATGTGGTGTCAAATGTAATATATCAGATTTTCAGAAAGTTTCTAATAAAAGAGAAATTACGTTAAATAAGTACAATCAAATGTGGAAAAAAATTTGTGAGATTAGTAAATGGAAGTTGATTGAGTAAAAAGGGATATGAGTATTATATTTAAAAATTTTAAATATAATAATTTTCCTTTAGTCTGAATCGTCTGAATCGCTAGCAATTAGATCGAATAATCTTTCTTTTATCGGTTTATTAGCTACATAAGCTATTTCCATCACAGCTTTTAGAAAGCCTACGCTCTTAATGAATTTATGGTAAAGATTCATACACCCTTCGATATCCTTAGTAAATCTTATATTATAAACGTCTACTATAAGATTTACTACTCCATCAGTGTATACTCCATAAATTTCTGAAAGATCTTTACATTGTTGGCAATGATTATAGAATTTTTTATAAAATTTTTTATTACATATGAATTTTTGAATTTCTTGTTTGCTCCCCATTTATTATAGAGAAAAAAGTTTATGAAAAATTAATTTGATGATAATCTCCACCAATATATTGCATTTTAAGATCGCTTTCATTTAAAAATTTAATTTACTTATCATTCAAGAGATTAACATGTCTTCTTGGAAGGAACACATTAGTTACTTCATCCTCTCCTACACGTAGAATTGCAAATATTGCGGGACCATATTTTGTATTTATTTTTCTAAGTTCAATAACTTTGTAAGTCACTTCTTTCATTAAATTAGATAATTTTGTAGTCTGTACATAATCAGTTGAATAGTTCAAAATTTTTAATAGTTCTGATTTGTTTTCCATCTATTTATTATAGAGAAAAAAAGTTTTGTTTAAAAGATATTATCTCCATATGTTCTTTTGATTTCAGCATCAGTACTATCAGAACTGTATACCACATTTCCAAAGTCATCGCTAATTATAATATTTTTGATATCTATATTTTCTTCAATATTGCTATGATTCTCTTTGAGAACAAGTTCATACTCATTTTTTTCTTTTTCATTATGCTTAATTTTTCCCATATCACCATCATTAATTTTTGGTGGAGAATATATTTCATATTTATTTTTTCCATCAAATTTAATTACTTCATCTCTCAACATATTTTCTTCGGAATTCTTTCCTAAATTGTATTTTAAGAACGCTTGAATAGTATGCATAGATTTTTCATTAGTTGTATCACTTGCAGCTTGAAAATTTATAATATCACCTTCGTTAAGATGTATGTTTCTTATTCTATTAATTGTATAGTAATCATCTTTATATTTATCTATATCT
This sequence comes from Armadillidium nasatum, assembly GCA_009176605.1. Classification (NCBI taxonomy): domain Eukaryota; kingdom Metazoa; phylum Arthropoda; class Malacostraca; order Isopoda; family Armadillidiidae; genus Armadillidium; species Armadillidium nasatum. Next base: position 23,153 of record SEYY01007258.1, read on the forward strand.
AAATCTTTAAATTCATCTCCATTAATAAATAATTTTACCGAAATATGTTGATCAATATCTTGAGAAGTTACTGTAATTGTATCTATAATTCCTTTATACGGCATAACATAACCCATTTTTTTCGAAGATGGTCCTTTCATTCCTAATACGAATGGAAACTGAGCTTTCGTTTCGTTTTCTGTAGCGAACCAATGTA
>SEYY01007259.1:0-2500 GCA_009176605.1 Armadillidium nasatum
TATATATATATACTTATAAGTTAAAATAAATAAATAAATTGTAAAAAAAATAGCAATTAATAAAAGTATTTTAAAATATATAAAACAATTAATTAATAAAGAATATATAAATATATTATATAAGTAAAAATTCCCAAATAAAAATAAATAAGTAAATTTATAAATAAATAAATAAACTGATTAATTAATAAATAGAGATAAATAAAAAAAATGAATTCAAATTAAGTAAACAGTTTAATGAATAACAAATTTAAAAAAATTTAATAAACATATGAATAAATAAATAAAATAATAATATGTAAAGAATTATATAATTTAACAAACAAGTAAACAAATAATAAAAAATATAAGTAAATAAACAAATAATAAAAACAAAGAATAAAGAAATATCAAAATAAAAATGAATAAATAAATAAATAATACAATAATTAAATAAATAATAAAATAATTAGCTAAGAAATGTATTATTAAAAATTCTCTTTATAAAAAGACTGAATATAAATTATTCCTTTTATTCTTTCTCCTTTAAAACATTTCCTATCAAACTTTCATAATTATATATCAAGGATATTATTATTCACCAATAGTTATAATAATAATAATAATAATAATAATAATAATAATAATAATAATAATAATAATAATAATAATAATAATAATAATAATAATAATAATAATAATAATAATAATAATAATAATAATAACAATAATAACAATAATAACAATAATAATAATAATAATAATAATAATAATAATAATAATAATAATAATAATAATATATTAATAATGATAATAAATGATAATAAAAATTTAAAAAAAAAATAATAAAAAATAATAATAATAATAATAATAATAATAATAAAAATAATAATAATAATAATAATAATAATAATAATAATAAAAAATAATAAATAAAAATAATTAAATAATTAATAATACTCATAGTACTAATACGGATGATTATAATACTTATATTAGTATCATTAATAAATAATGATAATATAAATAAATAATAATAATAATATTAACATGAATAATAAATTATGATATCAATAAATAATAATTGATAATAAATATCAATAAATAATAGTAATTATAATATCAATAATAAATAATAATAATAAAATAAAAAAAAAAAATAAAAAAAAAAATATAAAAAAAAATATATATATATATATAATATATATATATATAATTTTTTTTTTTTTTTTTTTTTTTTTTTTTTTTTTTTTTATATAATATATATTATATATATATAATATATATATATATATATATAATATATATATATATATATATATATATATATATATATATATATATATATATATATATATATATATATATATATATATATATATATATATATATATATATTTATATATATATATTATATTATATATAATATATATATATAATATATATATATATATATATATATATATATATATATATATATATATATATATATATATATATATATATATAATATATAATATATATATATATATATATATAATATATATATATATTAATATTATATATATATATTATATATATATATATATATATATATATATATATATATATATATATATATATATATATATATATATATATATATATATATATATATATATATATATATATTATATATATATATATATATATATATATATATATATATATATATATATATATATATATATATATATATATATATATATATATATATATATATATATATATATATATATATATATATATATATATATATATATATATATATATATATATATATATATATATATATATATATATATATATATATATATATATATATATATATATATATATATATATATATATATATATCTATATAATATATATATTTAATAATATATAATAAATATAATAATAATAATATATAATAATAAATAATAAATATAATATAATAATAATAATAATAATAATAATAATAATAATAATATAATAATAATAATAATAATAATAAAAATATATAATATATATAATAATAATAATAATAATAATAATAATAATAATAAATAATAATAATAATAATAATAATAATAATAATAAATAATAATAAATAATAATAATAATAATATAATAATAATAATAATAATAATAATAAATAATAAATAATAATAATAATAATAATAAAAAATCTTAATTTGAAAATTAATTTTTTTTTTTTTTTTTTTAATTTATTTTTTTTTTTTTAAAGTAAAACTCTTTTTTATTCTTTTATGAGTTTGATTTTTGGTAATTTTACTTCAACTAATTTTTGTACTTTCATATGAAATGCATTTTTTTTACTTTCAAAAGAAAAGTACAAACTTCACTTAAATGTATTTTGTATCACTGAATAAAAAGTACTTTTCTTATATCACAGAAAGGTATTTTTGTACTTTTGAAAAAGCAATGTACTTTTTTCCATTTCAAAGGAAAAGGATTTTATACTTTCATTGAAAAGTAC
>SEYY01007260.1:5000-12500 GCA_009176605.1 Armadillidium nasatum
TCTGACCTTTTGCCCATGCACTAGAAGATATATATAATATATATATATATATATATATATATATATATATATATATATATATATATATATATATATATATATATATATATATATATATATATATATATATATATATAGTGTGTGTGTGTTTAAAGGCAAAAGAAATTTTAAAATCGAATCGATGCCGCTCAACAAGAACTTTGAAAGGCATTTGAGCGGCATTTAATGTCGAGAAAATATTTTGATAGAGGGGCATTAGAAGGCAATGGACGAAAACCATAAACTCCGCCTAATTCCTCTTTAATTCGCTCTAGTGTCTTCCAAATTCTGAATATCCTTTATAATTCCGCTCTAAGAAATGGAGAAATATGAGAAATTAGACTAAGCCTTTTATTTCCTTCTATAGAAGGAATTAGAAAGGTCTGTTTTTGCAGTATATATATATATATATATATATATATATATATATATATATATATATATATATATATATATATATATATATATATATATATATATATATATATATATATATATATATCAGGGCTTCTACAAAGTTTTAAGACTACTCTTGCGGTGACAACTTTACGCGTTCAATCAGGTTGTTATCCGGATAAGCAGAAATGAACACGCCTCGACATCCTTGTGTAAGTTTTCCTAACTCAGTGACTTGAACAGTAGTTGTGATTTGTAGCTTTTATTGGAAAGTCATTTTAAAGTTTCGTTATGAATTTTATTATTGATTAACATTTAGCAATGAAGTTTCTTTTCAAAGTTTGGAAAAGTGCTGCAAGAACATTAGATATAGTAAATGAAGTTTTTTGGGGAACCGAGATCTAACCTTTTCGAATGAATGTTTCCAGGTGGTAAAGATATTTCAGTGATGGACAAGAAGATTTTAAAAACTACTCTAGCAATGAACAGCCAGCAGAGTGTCGCAATAACGAAATGCCGAGAAGATTCGTCAGCTGTGCTTGAACACTTGAACACACTCTAAGAAAGCTAGCAGTGAAGATAAAAGTCAGCAATAACCCTATTGAGAAAAACTGTAGTGGAAGAAGTGCGTAAACTGAAGATGTGTCCGTGCTTTTTTTTCCACTTTCTTTGATTCCAGAGCGAAAGAAACTAATAATAGTGAACTAGTTTTTTTGGCTCAAAACAATGTGACTGTTCTTGAACACCCTCCATATTCTCCCGAGTTAGCCCCTATTGATTATTTATTTTTCGTCCCCAAAAGTGAAAACGCAATTGGATGAGGCGTATTTTTTATACAATTTTGAACAATTACAAACCCTTAACGAGTATTTTGAACACAATTGCAAAGGCAGGATTTATTTACAGAGGTACCTAGACGTTGGATGACCGTGCAAATCATTTCTTTAACGTACTCCTTATTTAACCAGTTCTAAAACTAGGTAGTCGTACTAGTATATATATATATATATATATATATATTATATATATATATATATATATATATATATATATATATATTTACAGCATAAAGAAATAGTAAATTGAAATCTAAATTTAAGAATAATAAGCAATACAAATAGTCATTACGCAAATGTATCTGTAGATACAAAGCTGCACGAGTTATTATTTCTGAAGCTAATGATTATAATGAATATGTAATGAACTACATTATCTCATCATTTGCTATTTATGCCTACGCCTTTGTTATTATTAATGCTCAATAAGCAAACTTTTTAATTTATTATATCTTGTTGTTTCTGTATTTCAGTTCAAGGTTTACTATTTTTTCTGCTATTTCACTCTCTTTGTTTTTCTTTCTTTCTTGTTTAGCGAATTTATTTTTATTGGTGATACATCTATTTTATCTATAGTTTTGTTTAGATGTTATTGATATATTTAATTGTATTTCCGATTAGCATTTCAATGTTTATTCATTAATAGAAGTAAATAATATATAAACACTTTGAAAAAAAAAATATATATATATATATATAATATATATATATATGTACAATCTGGGAGCTCAAGCTCTGATATGCAAATGGATCCCTGACTAGATCAAAGCTGTCAAGACTACTCTCTGGTTAAAATGTCAAATGCTTTGCGGAATTCGAGAAACAGACTACGTAAACAGAGTGATTTCGCCTAGGTACTGTATAAAAGAAAGTTAAGCAAAGAAGCGCATTATCACCAATATTAATAGCAAACTTAAATAACGTAGTAAAGAGGTAAAGGAAAGGATGCAGGATTTTGATGAAGAAATGATGAGTAATGCTATTGATCTAGGAAGTTAAAGGGAGGATGAGTAAATGCTAAGTAGTAAGTAGAGGGAGATTAAAGCTGGATTATGGATGAATGTGCATGTAAGACAAAGATGATTAGTACGAGTAGAGAGGAAGATGTGTAAACTGATAATGATTATGTAGAGAAACAAATATAAAATGTAGAATGGCAAAAGTATCTTGGAGTTGTTTTTACTCAGTATGGACAAAATATCAAAGAAATTAGATATTGGTTACCCTATTGTGGAAGAGCGGTGGGAACGATGTCCCTTTTCATCTGGGACCAGCAATGCTTACGGTTTTGAAAGAGTAAATTTAAATGTAGACTGACACCAGTAGTAAGGGACGCACAATTGACAGGTGCCAGATTTTTTCGAGGTAGCTAAATCTGGCAACCTGAGCCTAACGGGATTTTGATTTCCAATGCAAATCACTCCTCTCAAATTGACCTCACACCATTTTGGGGGGTTCAATCCATTGAAATTGGCCTCAAGTCGGGAGAAGGGGCTCTCGGGGGGCCCCGGGAACCCCCAAAAATGGTATCAGGAAGTTACCTGAATTTGCAAAATCGCTGCGTTCACGTCACTCTCTTTCCTGATCATTTTCTTTGCTGTTCAGTCCGGCTGAAATTGGTTCGAATCTGGGGGTCTGGGGGCTCGCGTGGGTCCTTGAACCGACAAACAAAAGGTCAGCAAGGTCCCTGAGAATGCGGCATTGCACGCAAATGCAAAAAAGACCAAAAAGGACAAAATCTAGAGTTGCTTAATAAGACATTAGCTGCCTTTATTGCCTACAAGTGGAGCAAGTATCGCAAGATAGAAATTGACGGAGGAAGCTTCTGGTTCGATTTTCCTGGTATAGAATGTAAAGTGTAATTCAGAAATTTATTTAATTTTAATAACCAAAAATTTAAATTTACTGATTTTTAAATTTTTATCTTTCATATTTTGAAGTTCAAAATTTAAAGACAAAAATCTTTACTGATATAATTAATTAAAAAAAAAGTTATTGAAGTTTTAAAACTTCAGTGTTTGAATTAAAGAAAATCTTTAAATATATATATATATATATATATATATATATATATATATATATATATATATATATATATATATATATATATATATATATATATATATATATATATATATATATATATATATATATATATATATATAATCACGGGGCGTTAAAAAAATTTCATTATTCAATGATTCGTATTGCAGATTTTTCAAATAAATATTAATTTTGAGGATTTTCAGTTTCCATTTTATTTCTAAGTTTAGATTCCCTCCCCCCTCCCCATACTCCCCACATCCCACCCCACCCCCACCCCACACCCCCATTCCAAATTGCGAAAAAAACTTTTTGCTTTCAGCAGATGAAGCAGCTGCTGCTAGCAGTTTTGTTATGAATTTCTTTGTATCAAAGTTTAAAATAGGTAAATTGCAAAAATTGTCCTATCGAATCGTTGTGACAAGTGGCAAAAATGTCACAAATTTTTTCAGTTATATTCTTATTAGAAAAATAAATTGGTGAAATGACTTTCTTATGCTTAATAAACATTTTTTTTTTTTTTTTTTTTTTTTTTTTTATTTTACCGTGACATATTTCCCACTTGTCCCAACGATTCGATAAGACAATTTTTGCAGCGTATTGATAATAGTCACTATGTAAAAGAAGGACCAAATATTTGTACTTGAGCTATCGAAATTTTTAATACTTAACTTTTGTAGCAATGTTTTTTTTTTTCACATCTCACGGGCTTTGCCCTATTCGATGAGAGGAACTTTTCTAGGTAGTATATACCTAGGATCCCCAAGTGGGATCGAACCGGCGCCCTCAAGCACGTGAGTGAGTCAATTTCTCTACCGTTAGTGCCACTCTACACTAGTGATGGCATCCGCATCCACATCCGCGGAGCATTCTTATCAATATTAGCATCCGCATCCGCACTTGCGAAAATTTAACATCCGCATCCACACTTTCGAAAATTCAACATCCGCATCCGCACTTAACGAAAATTCTATATCCACATCCGCAAATGAGAAAATATGATATCCGATTCATCCCTACCCTACACCCCCTAAAATTCCTTCAAGATTTTCAAACAAACTCCTGACTGTTAAACAAATGCGTTTCAGTGCACCCAACGACACATTTCAGTGGAAAGTTGCATGATCTATTTAAACACTATCAACTATTTTCTCTTTTAATTCATTATTTTGCCAAACAGCTACCAATATTTTTAATTAGATGAGATAAATATCAGTAAAATATTAGATTATAACAATTTTCTATTATTAGATTATAATTATTTTCTTTTATGATGGAATTTTTTTCCTATTTTATTCTAAAGTTATTCATTATCTGTTTAAAAAAAACTACTATTTTTGAATTGAAATACCGTATAACAAATTCTCTGTTGAGATAACTTGTTGTTATTCTGATGTAATTTATGAAGCCATTTAATCACATATTTGCTTTTACTCAGATTTGAAAGTTTGTTTTGTGTTTAACCGGTCGTTGATCGGAATTTCCATTTTGTAATTCACGTAGAGATCTTATTTCACTATTATAAGTAGTTTTTTATTTCGTTTCATTATTCATTTTATTATTTTTCAATCTATCCTTTTATGAAAGTCTTTAACTGGAGTCAGAAAGTCAGATCATCAAGCTGGTAAATTCAGGTAAGCTTTTCTATTATTCTGTATTTATGTTATTTTTAAAATATCGATATTTTCTTTCGATTATATCGATATGTTCTTTCGATTTCCATTCCCAGATTGTATACGGTTCGTGGGAACAAGTTATAAAATATGTCATTAATATATATATATATATATATATATATATATATATATATATATATATATATATATATATATATATATATATATATATATATATATATATATATATATATATATATATATATATATATATATATATATATATATATATATATATACATGTTTCTTGCTTTTTTGTTATTTAAAATAAGTAATAAAAAATAATGAAAAAGAGATATTTCATAAAACAAAATAATATTCCTTTTAAATTATACAAAAAAAAATCAGTTTTGTTTTAAAACTTTTTTTTTCTCAAAACGAATAAAAATAAAACCTTCTCTTTAGAAACATTAAGATGAAGATTCGTTTTTTATGAAAATCTTATAAAATGTTTTATTAAAATGTTTCAAGAACTTCTAACAATATATATATATATATATATATATATATATATATATATATATATATATATATATATATATATATATATATATATATATATATATATATATATATATATATATATATAGAGAGAGAGAGAGAGAGAGAGAGAGAGAGAGAGACAGAGTGACAGAGAGAGACAGTCAGACAGAGCGAGAGAGACAGAGAGAATGACAGAGTGACAGAGAGAGAGAGAGACAGGCAGACAGACAGAGCGAGAGAGACAGAAAGAGTGAGAGATAGCTGGTACTAAAATTATGAAACTAAATTAAAAGTTATTACTTCTTCAATAATACGCAAAAGACTGCTAAATCAGACCTCAAAGTATGAAAAGAGCATTTGTGATAAGACGACACAAGGGATGCAATATATTAACAGTCATAAAGCGATTTTTTCCATTTCCATTGGTACTGGTACTGTATTGGTACTTTTGCGCCGAATTTCGTTGGTAATGTTTAATCTCAAATATTTCTTGGTTAGTGAACATTTACACCCTTTCAAATACCTCCAAATGGTTCGATGATTGATGCTATCGTATCCGGGATCTTGATGGCCAGTTTGTCAACTCGTGGGTTGATTAGATTGTCAAAAAATTTTCTGGCAACAACATAGTCTTTGTAATAAATGACGTTCTTAATATCTTTTCTTTTTAATTTCAGTACGACAGGGACACCGAATCGTACCGCAGAAGAAAAGGAAACTGAAAGATATAATGCCCCTGTCAAGAATGGCACGTAAACGGGTAGAGTTAATTAATTCTTAGTTAAATGGCCTTTCTTCGAAGAAAAAGGAAATAGAAAGAACGCCTTATTGGTAAAAAGAATTAACAAATCCATACCCTATGTATTCTTTAAAAGAACCCTCCTCCGAAGTATAAAATCTTATCAAAGGGAGTTAAATATACGACAAAATGTCACTGGAGTTGTTCCTACGCAGGAGATACAGAAATGAGAAGGTGATTGGAGAAACTCAGAGAAGTAATAAGTTTAATAGTATATGGCGAACTACTAAAAGACGATCAGGGAGGGATATGAGGAGGAAGCTTCATTAGCCACTCAATGTTACGAATCAGAGTTGGTATTATTTAAGTCGGTTGACTCTTTGACGTTCAAATACTCAAGTTTTGAAGGATTTAATAAAAGAAAAGCAATTTTAAAAAAAAAATTGAAAGTGATATTATCAAACTATTATCAAACAGATAATATTAAAGATTAGTCATTTAATGTTGATAAATAATCCAGCAATAATCATGCATGCTTCGCATGGAGTCAAAGCTGTGATTTTCCATAAAATGCTCGCTGGAACTCATTATTTGATCTTTTAGAAACTTATTGGAGAATGTGCGATTGAAAACGAGAAGTAAGTTAGACAAATATATTGTTAGAGAGCCCATGAACTCAAAATTAAAACGTCAGGCAGGCAGAATATGTGCTCAGAAAAGAAAAACAAAAAATAGAAATCGGTATATTTTCTCAAGCTTTTTCATAGAGAGAGAGAGAGAGAGAGTGTGTGTAAATATTGGTGAAATAATAGAAATAAACATTAAAAATTAGAAGGTATACTTACAAATAAAATTGGAACTGGTTAAATTTTTTTTTTTTTTTTTAATGGAAACATTTTAAAAAAGACTAAATGAATCACAAACGTTACCCCGCTATTTAACCAACACATTCCAACATTTAAAATGATAAACCTAAGATTTACAGAAGTGAATAATAGAATTGAATAAGTTCCAAATATATTCCCCAAAAAGCATATCATTAACTCTAATAAATAAAAACCAAAATTGCCTTCCATTTACACCCAATTTATTTTCTGCTGTAGCAGAAGCTACGCCTTTGCATAGTGATTAGACTCGGACAAAAAAATAAATTTAAAAACCATTCAACAGCTGATTTATATATATATATATATATATATATATATATATATATATATATATATATATATATATATATATATATATATATATATATATATATATATATATATATATATATATATATATA